>JAKSZP010006886.1:0-105933 GCA_022478985.1 Massospora cicadina | reverse complement strand
TTTCATAAACAAAATCACTTATCTAATTGCTCTCTCTGCTCAGCGTTACTTTCTGAGAAAATTATTTGGTTAAATAAAAGCAAACACTTAATTTTACACCAAAGTCTTGCTCCAATGTCGTCAGATCCACCGCTGACTGTTCCAGCGTGGGGCAGCGGCAAAACTCCCCCCTCCATTTTCTGTCTAAGAGGAAAACGCGCTCGGACTGGCTCGCCCAGTCATTCCAAACCCTTGGGACAATTTGTTCCTCCCAAGGATCTTGATGCCCATCTTGAACAAACCCAAGTGGTGCCCCACTGCCCCCTGGTGCTCCCCTGGAGCAACATGCATTTTGGCCTTAGGGTCAAATATGGGAAATTCTTCCCCTACGACCAAGCCATTATCAAAATGGCTCAGGTGGTGATGACACCAGCCTTTTTTATTGACTTCCGCCCCTATAAGGGGTACTTTGATCTTGGCTTCCCCTGTGAAGCCAATGCAGCCACTGCGGCAACAGTGCCCCCTGGTATTCCAGGGAACTCCTCTTCCCACAACTCAGACTGAGCTCCCAGCGGACACCACTTTGGTGGTCCAGTTTTCTGGTTTGCCCACCCACCTCCCCCTGAAGTGCTCCACAAGGAGCTGATGGACGGTTTGAAAGCCTATGTATACAGCCCTAACTTACAATTTGTGGTCCCAAATGGGGCCACATGCCTCACTAGGCCTTGGGCATATGCCACAATCAGCCCTGAATTTAAAAAATTTCTTTGGCAATTCCCCCTTGTGCCGCCATCACATCTGCCCCCAACCATCCATTCTGGGCCCACGTTGAGGGCGGACGGACGGTTTGTCCATCCTGTTTTGGGTTAGACCACTCGAAACACAACTGTCCATACTAAGAAACTTCTGCCAAAGCCAAAAGTTTGCCTGACACCCACCAATCTGCCGCCCACCCCGCGCCAACTCTGCCATGGGGTATGATCCTACCTTTCCCTCCTCCAATGCCTGATGCTGCACCTGCACCTGCAGCTACCAATCAGTATCTACCTTGCCCCAAGCCATAAATAATTCATCCAATCAAACATCAGATTGAATCCCAGTTTGATCCCATGCATCCACAAACAAATCAAACAAACCTCAACTGTATGCTGATTCCCTAATCCAATTCAACCATAACCCATGGGAATTATTGGATAAAATTGAAAAATCAGGTAACATCATTGAAGAAATTGACGCTGCAATTTGAGCGGCTCTGTAACGCTGAATGGTATGCAAAATTCCTGCCTCAGAAATATGTCCCACAACCTAACACCAAACCATTATACAGCGACCACCAGCTTGCATTAGAAGCAGCCACCACACCAGATTGACGTCCGCTCCACAAAGCTGCCACCAAATCTGTGGCTGCACTTGCAGGAGGAATTCCACCTCCCATCATCCCCATAAATATTACTGCACAAAGTAAGATAAACATGAAAACTTTACACAAAAACGTCACTGAAGCCATCCAGAATGTGGTAACAGTAGCATGGAATCCAAAAGCAAAAATAATCTGAACCAACATTTCCACAACTGTTAAATTCCCAGATGCCCGCCTCAAAGCTGAAGACGCTTTGGTCAAATACATTATTGGCATAATGATGGCTGGCAACTATTCAGAAGTTTCAGTCATCAAGGGTATTGAACTCCATGCCGCCAAAGCCCCCACACCCTTAATATCTGCCTTAACACGCACCCTACTCTGAGATGAGATGGATGCAGCTGAAGACGAGCCCCCTGATCCCCCCTCTCTATCCACCATGGAGGGATAGTAGTATTCGCTGCCCACCTGGTTAGATATTTTGTTAGGTATGAATAAATCAATCCGTCCATTTTGGGCGTTTTGTTTGAATCATTATGTTTTTATTATGATTTTTTTTAGTTTGGTAATGTCCATCCCCTGGTTGGTCTACCTCAGTTAAATAAAAATTAAATTAAATTTAAGTGCAAACTATAAGCAAGTAAGAATATACAGTGCCAATATATATTAAAAAATGGTTATTATAAGTTAGTTTAAAATACAGTGCTGACTTCAAAAGTGTTTTTATTACTCAAACTTTTTTAATTAATTGTTTCATACTTTTTAGAAACTTTTTATCATATATAGCATGATAAAAAATTAGATTCCTAAGGATCTCAAGGTTATAAAGTTTTTGTCTGAATTAAGTAATAAACAAATTAAACACTTTACAAGCACCATGCAAGTATACTATAGGTTTTTCTAGATTTTTCAAAAAAGCATATAATTACAATTTATGTCTTGTCTATAGTTTTTCCCTTTCTACCATTTACTTATTTTATGTTAGCTCTATAATTTTCCAATATAAATTTATTTTTTTTGAGGTAGGGTAACTTGGGACAATTATACCACGCCATATTTGGGGTAAGAAGTGAAATTTAGAAATGGAGGACAGAACCCAAGTACTGGGGGTAAAATATTTGTGCACATGTAAAAGGCTGGGATTAGATATTTTAGCTTTACTAATTCACTTGGCTGGAATGAGGCATGGTGTTCAGCTTCACATATATACAATCTTCTTAGCACAGAAATATTAAATCTCTGACATGACCAGATTTGAACCTGTATCATAAGGGGTAAAAGTAGGACACTATTCCACATTGCTAGCACCCCCTGTCAGACATTCTCCTTTTTGATCTAAGAAAAAGAATGTTGGAGGTATTAGTGTTCCAAATTCTGCTATTATGATTGGCCCATCACCTGCCCAATTTTTAGATAATATTGTGGATATCAGTGATATGAGTACCCACAGCGAAAAGACCTTAGTGGATTCTTGGTGGAATTCTAACAACTGGAAAAATATGATTTATCATAAAAATCAGCTTAAAAAGGTAATAATTAATAATAGGATTACTCTGACTCCTTGGTCAAATTTGAGGAGTATAATATCACATGGATCTGAACCTCTGCAAGGCAAGAAGATTTTACCCATCAATGATTGGGTGTGAGTTAACCAATCATTACCATCCAAGTCTAACCACCGCCAAGGTGCAAAGATTTTACTTGAGGATGAAAGGGTAAAAATTAGCCAATCATTACATAAAAGTCTGACCACCACCAAATTACCCAATCATTACCATCTGAGTCAACCACCGCCAAGGTGAAAAGATTTTACTTGCTGGTGATTGGATACAATTCATCAAATCATTACCGCATGTGTCAGTTTTGCCTCCAAAAAATTTTTATCTCCAATCTGATAGGCCAAAAGCCTATATTTCCTAATTTAGATAATTGAGCTTTGCATTCTTTTGCCTCAAATATCGATGGCCTCAAAATCTGAACTAGTCTAAATAGGAAAAACTAGTATTGAGAAAAGGACCTTTCCTGGTTTTGCCCTGCCTAAACAATAAAAAACCTAAATAACTTTAACAAGTGTTATTTATTACTTTTATTATAAAGGAAATATCTCACTTTAATAAGCTATTTGTGGCATCCATTGGTAAATCCCACACCTTCTTACTTTTCACATTTTCTTACATAATGAGTAGAACTTTAATTTCTAAGTTTACTTTAAGTATTTGTCTTTTTTAAATCATATAGATGCAAGACAATATCTAACAATAAAAATTAACTAATCATACTGTCTTTTCGAGAGGGTGTTAGTGTAGTGGGAATGGTGTCCTACTATTGCCCCTCACAATGCAGGTTCAATTCTGGTCATGGAAGAAATTAGTACTTTTGTGTTATGAGGCTAGCAATACATGTGGATTTGAGCATTATGCCTTGGTCCAGCCAAGCAAATAAGTGAAGTTTGATCATATGATCCCAGTCTGTCATATTATGTGCAGGAAGGTTTCTCTCCTAGTACTTGGGCTTTATTTTCAATTCCTATATTTTAACTACCTATCCCAAACTGGTATGGCATATTTATCAAGGTTGAACCACCACAAATAAAAATACTATGTCTTTTTGACTAAGTTATGACTTTATTAAGGCTCTAAAAATCAGAGATCAATTAGTATTTCACTTAGATATGAGATAAGTATCAATAAAGTAGTGAGATGGAGCACCATTTCTATTATAAATCCCTTTTAAGATTTTGCCCATAAAGATAACTTTATATCTAACATCTGTGGTTATACAGAATCTTTTGAGTATATTGCTGCGGTAAAGGTTGTTATCATGATAAATCACTTTACTGACAAATGTTTATCAAAAGATAACTATGGCATATAATTTTTAGATGTTGAAAGGATAATTGCGTTATTTTGTGCAATATTCCTAATCCAAATTAGTTCTAATGGGAATCAGCAAGTATAATGTGATTTGCACAAAAAAGACAAAATATAAACTGTTTAAACTGTAGATTTGTTAACTTTATAAATTTTCAGAGGTACTATAAGACTTCAAATCCAAGGACACCATCCGGAATACCACTAGGCAATCTTACCTTCTCAGCCTTAAGTCTAGTGATAAAGCTTCTAGGTTGATAAATAGGTTTGTTATCCATGTGCGTATAAACCGCAACGCTCCAAATAAACTGATTGAAACACAAGTAGCCATGAGTTAGTCCACGAATTGTAAGCTGATAATGCGAAAGGTCGCAGAATTTCTTTTGCAAATTAAGGATTCGTCGTGGCAACTTATTGGTTTGAGTTGAATACCAATGGTGCTCAACCGACCAAGTGTCATTGTTCCAATAAGCATTATAAAGGCAGAACGTATGCTTTGGACAATTTTCGTATTTTATTCTTTGGCAGCTTTCCAAATTATAAAAATCATAAACGTTTCCTTTAAAAGGACTTTTATATCTGGATAATCCTTCATCGTATAAGCGACTGAATGTAGCCATTTTGTAAGTAGAATTAAAATGAAATGACGTAAAATCTTTTGCAGGGCTAGCCCAACCCACCCCAGGCCCAAGTTTAAGGATTTGGAACGCACTAAAGTATCCTTTAGTGTTGTATAATATTGATTTACTAGCGTCATCGTCATCTCTAACCTCTTTGCCCATTAGATCAAAGGGCCCAGCAATCTTCGCCAATATGTACGCTCCAAGTTGATTCAAATTGAGGAAAAGCTTCATGTCTATTTACTCATTATCGCTGGGTTTATATCGCTTTCATAGAAACTTTGAACAGTTTGTGGCTAAAAAATCATAAAGTTAAATTTTTTATAATTGATTTGGGATCAGTAAAGTTTGTACACTTAATTCATTCCGAAGACGTTTCTAACAAACTTTATAATCTACAGCGTTACGTGGAAAGTAACATCCTAAATGGATCACTGGATCATAATATTCTAAACATATTATGAAAGCAAAATAGTAAGAAACCAGTACGCTTTTATTTGCGAGTGCTTATTAACATCCATGGCTTTTCAATATTTTAGGATCTGCAGTCATAAAAAATATATAACAGATTTGACCAGCCCTTTATTTCATATGCATTTCATATTAATTTTTACAAATTAGACATTTATATTTTCAAGTCTGTTTTCTTGTATAGCAAACATGTATGTATCTCTATACAGATATCATTAATACAAATATATCCAATTAATTTAGCAATTCTCATTGTCCATAATATATGGTTAAGTTAATTTTATTGGGTTTAACGTTCAAAACTACGATATTTTTAGAAAAAAGGGACAGTATTGTGCCTATTTACTTTAAACTTTTTATAATCCAAAAGTTTATTTTAGTTATCTTATCCATTTTTAATGAGCTTTTTTAGCTAAAAATTATAATAGTCAATACAAAAAGGCTTTACCATTTAAAATTAAGGTAAACTAAACTTGAACTAAAACATGAGAAAGGAAGGGCTGTCATGCTAATTTAAAAAGTAAAATATGGTTATCATATAGTGCTACTTCAATAATTACTTATCTAAAATAATATAGTTGACCATATATGATGTACATTGATGTCAAGGTCTTTTGTGGTGAGTTTTACTAAACTAAATTCTGTATTATATAAACAAAATTTGAAACAACACCATTAATATGGGTATAAGCTAAAATTAATGGAATTTATAGTTAAAAGAGTATTAGTTTAACAAATTAAGATTCAAAGAGATTTAGATAAAATGAAGATTTGATTTGGCAAGGAAATTTTATTATTTAATATAAAAAACTTATAAAGAATCCAGCCAACTAATACTCACTGGTGCTGATATTCAGCTAAATTTCCATGACTGACTTGTTTTTATTTAGTTTTTCCAATTAATGTGGCGGTCTTACACTATATAAAACTACAAATATTATATTTATTCACAAGTAGCAACTTGGGTGTTATAAATAATACTTTATTACAGTGCCTTCCCCTAGTATTTAGGGTCATCAAAGGCTAATAGTAAAATATTCTAAAAAATCTGATATAATCTGGGTGGCGCAACTTATACAATTTAATAATCTGTCCAATCTGCGCTTCATAAAGTCATTTTTCATCATCATATATTGACATAATATATTTGGTCCATTTTAGGTAGGACAAACAGTAGGAAAAGTTTTTTATAGTGTCTAAATCATTTGCATCAGATTTAAGCTCATTTAGCCAATCTTCATCTGCTTTGACTCATGATTAGAGGTAAAATTTTCTTCACCCTTTGCAGCCCCACTCAAACCTATAAAAGGAATGGTTTTGGTATTGATAAAAAAAGAGAATTAGTGCTAGAGCTTGGGTGACCCTCAAACTCAGGTGTGGTATTCCATCAAGGGTCAGAAGTAACAAGAGCATCTCAATATGCCCTGGGCAATGAAAGGTGAGGAGTAAAACAGATACTCTGAGTCAAACCATTTACTGTGAGTTAGGTGAGTTTGTATTTAATAAATTTAGAATATTTTCGCCCAAAATATTTTTCTCCCAAAGTTGAGATAGCAATTGTCTGACATCACTCCCCTCAAAAATGTTGGGAGGAGGTTTAGGCTGTAGAAAGTGGCCATTTACCCAACTGATGCTCTTTAGATTTTGATAATTGGCTCAAAGATAAACCCTTTTAGAAAACCATCTTTGTTGATAGATTACTACCATTGATGGATCCCTTGATTTTTCCTGATTTATCTACATATTCTGCACAATCAGATTCATCTCAAACCGCCTCAATTATATTTAAATCATCCTATTTATCATAGTTAATAATAGCTATGATATAATATCAATATGCTTAAACAAGAGGCAACTTGGGTGCAAAGTGGTTTCATGGCATTAACTAAATTGCACCTCCTAGATTATTGCACTAAGTAAATGCGCTAAGGTGGAATTTTTGGTTAGGTTAATGAAATTGATTTATAAAGCACTTGAACATAGATGTCCTGATTAAGGGTGTACTTTCTGCTATGGAAGGCTTGCCCATGTCCAATTAGGGGTGCATCATGTTTATTAGTCATATATCTTTTTTTAGTACTAGATGGTCCCAACCCAAGGGGGGGATTCATTGATGTTATTAGTCATATATCTTATTATCCTCATTTACACTATTCATCAAGTTTTATGAGAGCTTTTATCAGGAAGATTTTAATGTCAGATTTTAGATTAAACTCGTGCAATTATATGAATAAATTTTCCATCAATTGGGTTGAAACAAATGTTTTTAGTCAATTCATGGGCCAAATTGACTTTGGGAAATTTTGTGATTATTGCCATGATCTGTAGAGGATTGGCATAATAAGAATGAACTCATCTAATAGATGAGTTAGGCCAGAAGATTCCCAAGAAATATATAATACTGGTGACTGGCTGGTCAGTAAAACCATCATTTAAATCATCATATATCATCTTTATTAATTATTGTTGTCCATCTGTTGTACATCTGTTATTTTTATCTATTGTCTTTACGTCTATATTAGATAATTGTGTGTGTTTATACTTCTCAAAGATAAGAACTAAGCTATACCTAAAGGAGAAGTATTCCAAATACTGAAAGAACAATTTACTATTTTTTACAAAGACATTAGTCTCATATTTGTTGCTGTCAGTAGACTTAAGAACGGTGAGCATACCAGAGTTACTTGGTATTGATTGAGAAAGTTGGAGAATCTACTTCCTGATTACAAGTAGGAGTTTCATTAGAAAAGTATATATCCTAAATTTCCTTGTTAAGTCAATTTAGCTTGCGCCATCAGCTAAAAACTTAAATTTTGGTGCTCACTCAAAACTACAACTATCTAATATGAACATGGACAATTAACTTTCAGAATTTGCTCTAAGTACAGCAACAAAAGATGGAAACATAAGATGTCCAGTATAATGAACGTTTACATCAAGTCGTTCTAACAATGAGGATGGGAATGATTACTCAATAGAATTAATATCAACTAGAACAGGTCCAACACTACATATAATCCTTCTTAGTTTACCTAGGTCAATATCAAAAAAATTGTAGCCCTTGTTTTGAGGTTACCAGGTTGGGTCTTCAGCAATTGAACTGAGATTTGAACTTTTTACAATACTATATAAATTTGGTATCTCAGAGATACGCCAAAGGGGTTTTGTGGAGGGTTAAGCTCACTGAACAATAGGACTGACAATATGACAATCATCCTCATCCTTATAACTTAGTAAACTTTAATAAACATGGGCAATTGACCTTTACAACATTTTATTTATTTAATATAATATGCATAGCAGTCCTAGCTGTTCCACTCACTCTAAACTACTAACAACCTCCTCTGTCAATCATCTCATCTCACCTATATCCTAGAAACTTTGGATGATACCATTTACTCAGCTTAGTAATTCAGTTCTGCCATAATCATTGGTTCTGACAATTCTTCATTCATTAAATTTACAATTGCCTAACTTTAGGCGATTTACCAACTATTCATTGCACGTCAATATCTCCTAATTGTCTCATATGGAAGCAATCTAATAGTTATCCTTACTGAACAAATATCATCTATTCTCAAGGCACTCTAAAATTGTAACTCATACTTAGGCTTAGCAATTTTACCCATTCCGCCATACCGCCTTAGGGCTTACTGTCCAGTCATATCAGAATCATGACATTCCCCCTTGACTGGACAATAAGTCTCCTATTGCTTATATACCTGAAAAACTTTTCATGCACTCAGTTGATAATCCTACCACTTGAGAGGTCCTTGATAATATACACATCCATACCTGTCTTCTCAATAACTTCAAACAGGCCAATCCAGATACTGACCAACTTGTGCTTCCATCCAAAACCGTGTTGATCATGGAATAGAACCATTTCCCATCTTTGAACTGGACTAACACACTGTCAAGATTTTACCCAGATGGATCCTCCCAATAGTATCAGAATTGGGGTGTCAGTTAGTCGAGCATGATTGCCAGCTAATCGCCTAGTTCAATACTATTTAATGTTATAAATATTAATTCAATTTAGGTTTGGCAGAATATGCATTTGACATCAAAATGCCAATTCAATGATCATTGTGGGGTGCTCGGTGGAAAGCCAATGAATCCATTACCATCCATTTGAAAATGGTTCCTTTGCTAAATATAGAGCACTGGCAACTCATGTTGAGGATGCTCAAAGTTTAATTTATATTATTTAGTTAATTATATTATTGACTGGCAACTCATGATGAGGATGATTTAAATTAATTTAGAATTTGGTGATCAGATAAGCGGATTAGGAGGGAAACGCTATGGTGAATGAATTGATGATCTGATAGAGTTCTGGCCTTGATGGCTGAGAATTTTTCAGAGGTGTTGTATTTTAGGTATAGATAGTCGTTCATTGCCTCCAATTAAAAATCTCTCTTTTACCATTCTTATTTTAATTGTTAGTAGTTTTTATGATAGGTTATTATAAAATGGGATGGAGATCCCTGACATTGGCGCGAGGTGACGCACCTGGAGTGGCTGGCACTGCCAGCTCCAATACCAACCCCTAGTAGAAACAGTGGGAACCTGGCCAAATGGCCACCAATGATGGTACTGCTGTCCGTCAACCCTGCGTGGTGCAGCGCGGGAGTGCCTTGGCCACCCAGGATGGGGGCAGGACTCTCTGGGGCATGCTTAGATGGGTTAACAAAGGGTCAGGATGGTGGGGCATTGCAGGAGTGCCTTAACCACCCAGGATGGGCACAGGACTTGTGGGGCACATCACAGGCCCTGGGGTTAAGGTGAAGTTGTTGGTCTGCTGTGTTGGTGGGTTAGACGCAGACTCTAACAGGGTTGGTACGCCTATGGAGGCGAATTGGCAAAAAGCCAACTAGTCTTCATTTTGGTTGGCCTGGGACACTAGCAGAGCTCATGGTCAAAATTGTGACACCCGCTCTACCATACCTAATTAGCAACTTGATTATTGATCTTCTTGGATAAACTAAACGATTATGTTTCAGTTTACAATTTAATTAATGTGTTGGCTATGGTCATCAAGTAATGTTTAAGATTTATTCCTCCAGTATCTTCTACACAGGCGTATAGCAGCGCCAGTAGAGCAGGGTGTCGTCCATACAGTAATTGGAAGTGTCTCTTTCCCATGGTGGAATGTTAACTAATATTATAGGCGAAGATGGCGGTGGACAGAAGAGAAGGCCAATATGAGGGTTAATCCAAGCTAATTTATGGAGTATGTTCACTAAAGTCCCATTGACCCGCTTGACCATTTCATTAGACTTGGGGTAGCATGGGGTTGTCAGAACCCCATGGATGGCCATCAGCTCATTAAGCTTGGGTAAGATGTGGGAGGTGAAGTTAGTTTCATTATCAGTAAGGAGGAACTGAGGGCAGTCATGCCGCTGGATAATGCATTCCATTATGAACTTGGCCACTGTGACTGCCCCCAAATCTCTTATCACCCTTTCTTCAACCCACCTGGTTAAGGGGTCGATTGCCACTAAAATGTTCTTGGACTGGTTAGCTCCAATTGAAAGAGGTCCAACAACATCCATGGAAACCATATGCCAAGCAAAGTGCGGCTTCACTAACTGGTATGAGGTCTATTGGCAAAACAGCTTTTCCACTTGGCACTGGTGGCAGGAGGAAATAGTATCAAGCACATCAAAGCTTATGCTTTCCCAGTAATACTGAGGATGGAACAATTCCATTATCTTGCGCACGCCAACATGTCTGATGTCCCTATGTGCGCTCATGATAATATTAGGCTGTGATGAGGGTCTCAGAAAGTTCACTGCCAAATTGCAAATCTTCTTATACAACTTAACATTCCGCTGGAAAGTATTGGCCCGCACATCATTCAACGCCTTTATGACTTGAGGCAGCTCATTGTTGTACTTTCCACTGAGCATTTTATTAAACATTATATCGCTCAGATCACCATATTAGCAATGGTTGGCAATCTTGATAAGCAATCAACATTTTGGTGTTTTTCTCCAAGTCGATGATGGATTTCAAAATCATAACCTGCAGCTTATAAGCCCATCAGGCCAAACGTCCCTCAGGCTCTCTTAGCTTCTGCAACCATTCAACGATGCAGGGTCCATTACAGCTTCAAACTTTACCCCATGTAAATATGCCCTGTCTTGCTTATAAGCATAGATCACCACTAAGAACTCCCATTTGGTCAAGGTTTAATTGCGTTTGTGGTAGTTTAAACTATGACTGCAGTATACAACCATATGCTCCTCCCTCTCATCATCTTTTTGTGATAGAACTTCCCCAACAGCGGAAAGAGAAGCATCCATCTGAACAATAAACTCTTTATAAAATTTGGATAGTGCAGCATAAGTGCATTAATTGATGCCATCCAAAGTGTCAAAATTGTGTTGACAGAGTTCCGTCCATTTAAACATGTCATCCTTTTTTGATAACTTGTATAGCTGTGTTGAATTTTGGGCTTTGTCTGATGGCTGGTTCTTCATCAGGTGTGAAATGCAGTTTCAAGAATCTATTGTGTGAAGACAACAGACAGGATGGTGATTAGAATTTAAATTATAGCTTTTTGGTAGTATTTAATTTGTATTCCCTGTTGTTTTTACTTGGACGATGGCACGCTGCCCTGATCTTCCTGATCCCAAGTAAAAGCTGACTAATACAAAAGAAATTACTAAACACAAAAAAGTTTATAAATTAGATTATAAACAAGTCCAGTAGTTGAATATATTTTATTAATGTCAACTTAAGGGTTATTTATAGGGTTTGATGTTCACCACATCTTACCCATGACAACTTAATTTCAGTGGCACATAACCATGTAAAATGTTTGTGAGAACGTATACGTATACTTTGACTCAAAGCATCATGCTCAGCCTCAGGGTTGGTGTAAACACCATCATCATTCTTAAGATGGCGTTTTGTCATGTCTTTAAAATAGCTGAACTGATTCACTTTCACATGCAAGTGGCAGCACATGCCAAGGAAATTCTTATCACTAATTAGTAATTAATTTGATCATAACTTGACTGACATTACAAACTAATTTTGACATAGACCAACAAAGCCCATGTGCCCGAGTCATTAAGTCAAAACTTAATTTAAGTCTGACCTAACCAACAAAGCCCTCGAGCCCATGTCATCATAGTCAAATATAATTAAGTGAAATTCCTAGGCCACAATTCCCAAGTTTGGATATACTTAGGATACACCTGAACCATAATCGCTGATATCTAATATGATCAAATATCTGACAATTAGGTCCAGTCAATTACTCAACACTTCCCCGCCTTGACTGGATATAAGCATCGGGTACCCTTCTTCCTGGGTCACAACATCTAACTTTTTGCATTTCTCAAAGTTTGAATGTTATCTCGATAGCCTTTCCTAAGCTGACAGGGCCAGCATGCCTGGTGCTGAGCTTTCTTGGGTTTGGCGTATCTCTGTAAGGGTAGACTTCTCTGGTTCAATCGCACTCTCCTCCCCCTACTGACAAAGGGGTACCTAGTTCTAATGCCAGTGAGGCATCAATTCTATGAAATAAACTCTATGGCTTGCAATAATTAAAATTTTTTTCTTTTTTCTTTTTTTTCTTTTTTCTTTTTTATATTTTATTATTATTATTATTATTTCTATTATTATTTTTTCTTTTTATATTATTTTTTATGATATGGATGAAGGAACTTAGCATGTAATCAATTCACAACCCAGCCACCTTAATCCTTAATGGTATATATGTCTTCAGACAATTTCTCCAAAATGATAAATGGACCCTTCCAGAGTGAGGCTAGCTTGTGCGCGCGGCCTGCACTATGAGTGTCACAATATACTACTAAATCTCCTTCATTAAATATAGTCACCATAGCCCATTTGGCATCATCGTAGCTCTTCTGAATAGTTTTTTGACTAATCACATTTTGATAAGCTTCTGATTACAACTTGATTAGGGTCTTTGCTAGTTTCTCAACATAGTTATTTGGGTTAATTGCGTCAGTTGAACTGAGTACTGAATATAATAATGGAGGTAGAGTGTGCTGTCTACCATACAAAAGTTGAAATGGAGAGTGGCCTGTGCTGCTGTGGTATCCAATATTGTATGCAAACATGGTCACACTAATTGAAGATGCCCATTGCAAAGGCGCCAAGGCTGCATTTTTGCATAAAATGCTGACTAAAGTGCCATTCACTCGCTCTACCATACCATTATTCTCAGGATGGTATGGTGTTGACAACACTTCTTTGATGGACATCAACTCGTTTAGCCTTTGCACCATTTGGGAAGTAAAATTTGTGCTGTTGTCTGGCAAGATCTTCTGGGGGCATCCTGCTTATAGATATAATTATTTGTAATGAACTTGGCAGTAGTTAGAGCCCCAATGTCTCTAATTGCTTTTGCTTCCACCCATTTCATTAGATGGTCAATAGTAACAATTATGTATTTGCTGTCTAGGCTACTCACAGGAAAGGGGCTAATTACATCAATCAATATGATATGCCAGGCCCAGTTGGGTTTGATCAACCAATAATTCGCATCCAATTTCATAGGTTTTTTATTTGGCATGAATGACATTTCTTGAGCATGTCTTAGATATCAAATCACATGGAATCCCAATAGTAACTAGCTAAATTAAATCTAGCATCTTAGTCATTCCCCATGTTTGACGGCCTTGTGTGCTTGTGTAATAATCTCCATTCAGTCGGAAGGTTTTGGGAAGATTTGATGTTGTCCATTGGGCTTAAGTTTGTATAGAATTTTATTTTTATATTAGGTGTCAATTAATGCTTTCTTGATCGCCTTTTGAACTTTGGGTGGTTCATCTCCATACATTCAGTTAATCATTTTTCATGAAGCTCATCGGCCAGACTGCTCAGGACAGCTACAATGGGAAGTTGCAATAGTCTGTCTTCATTTTGATGGGCCGCTCCAGCTCTACGATTAATTTCATAATTGTATGCTTGTAATTTCAGAGCCCAGCGGGCTAACCGTCCTTCAGGTTCCTTGAGATTATGGAGCCATCATAATGAGCTGTGATCTGGTAATACTTTAAACTTGGTGCCATGAATTTAAAACCAAAATTGTTTATAAGCATAGATGACAGCCAGGCATTCTCTTTTGGTCACCATATAATTATGCTCATGCTTATTTAGCATCCTGCTGCAATAAGCGACTGGATGCTCCTCGCCATCATCCCCAATCTGCAATAGCACACCACCAATTGAAGTCAACAAGGCGTCAGTTTGTATGATAAAAGGCTTCCTGAAATTGGGATATCAGAGGATAGGCGCCAAGATCATTTTGTTTTTCAAAGCCTAGAAGGCTTGTTGGCATTCCTCTGCCCAGCAAAAGTGAACTCCTCCTTGTAGCAAGTGGAATAGAGGCTCAGCAATCTTTGTGAACCCTTCCTCATATCTTTAATAGTATCCTGCCATGCCTAAGAACACTTGAACATCTCTCATACTTGTCAGAGGTTGCATAGCGTTAATCGCCTCTACCTTTTGAGGCTGAGGCCGCAAGCCCTTGGAATCAATGATGAACCTGAGGTATTCCAATAGTTCTTTAAAGTATTAGCATTTTCTAGGTTTTATCTTCAGATTGGCCTTCAACAGACATTTTAACACTTGCTCAAGGTGGTCCAGATGTTTGGAAAACGTTCGCGAGAAGACATTGATGTCATCCAGGTACACCAGAACACAGGAAAATTTAAGGTCCCCCAAAATTGTGTCCATTGCACGCTGAAAGGTTGCCAGTGCGTTACACAGTCCCTGTGGCATGCGTGTCAGTTGAAAAAGCCCTTGAGCAGCAATCATCGCGCACTTTTCCTGCTCCTCTGGTGGCAGCTCAATTTGCCAATATCTCAATGAGGTCCATTGCGGTAAAGTACTTCGCCCCTCCCAGATGGTCCAGTGCATCATCAATTTTAAGCAACAGGTACAAATCCTTTTTTGTAATGGCATTGAGGCGTCAATAAATTAATCAAACTCATTGCTGCCATCTTTCTTCTTTATGAGTAAAATGGGGCTGGCCCATGGGCTTTTGGATGACACTATCATACCACTTTTCAGCAATATGTAAAATCTTCACCAACTATTTTGTCACTGGCTCTGGGGCGCCTAATTGGCCTCATTCTAATAGGCATATGGTCCCCAGTATCAACAAAATACTGAACTCCTTTTGCACAACCTAGATCTTGGTCATCTTTGGCAAAAATTTTGGAGTATCATTCAAACAGCTCTAGTGCTTCATCCTTCTGTTGTTCCGATAATCTGATAAATGATTCTCAGAATATTACAGTATGCGCCCCAAGGGTTTCAGTCAGTAAGCCAAACTCTAATAAGTCACCAAATTTGACAGCTGATATTAACTTGTCCCTCGGAAACAGATGCACAAAAGTGACTACTTGATATTTCTTGACCTTAATATTTTGGCTGGTCAAATTTGCTAGTAAGACATCAATCTCTCTGTGCCCCAGTATAAGTATTCCAGGCGCCACACTAGGTTCCGTTGGAGAATGATGCCACGGGGATATGACCTCCCCATACAGTCCTTCTGGAATATCCAGTGTGGTCCCAGTTCTCATAACCAGTTGATGGCCTGGAGCTATTGTCGCATCCTTATTCACACGTAGAGGTGTTCCTCAATTTTCATTTATGGCGGTTGGCATGGGGCAGCTTCAATTCCCCAACTGAATATACTCTACTGGTATTATCCCATCAGCATAAGATATATTGATAAAATTTCTACGACGGCTTATGGGCTTCATATTGTTTAATTTAATTTAATTTATTGCGGGGAAAGCCGACCATGGGACGGACACTTCCAAATATGACTCAGACGAGACAAAACTTAGTACCAGGGGAGGCACCCCAGAGACGCGATGCTATCTCTTGTTACCAGCGGGAACGCCACTTATGGGGAGGGGGAGGGAACGTGTGAAGGGGCCGTAGCCACTACTGAGCACGTGTGGAGGAAGGGGTCTGATTTGATGAACCAGACTGGGAACCAGGAGGAGACCAGCTGTCGGTGACGCAGTGGGAGATATCCAAACATCCACGCTTGAAAGTGGTCCACCAGATGAGACCGGAATCTGGGGACAGCTTCAGGGAGGGTGGGGATGGAGCCAGCGATGGCATCCAAGACAATCGTGTGGATAGTCCACATGGCGATTGCAACCACCAGAGCATGGAGGGAGGGTGGGGAGGGGGGAGGCCATTGATGAAGCAAACATATCTCTTTACAGACTAAAGGGATGCATTTGATCCTGGCCTAGCAGACGTTGGACTTCGCGCCATATCACTTTAGAGGTGGGGCTCTTCTCCAGGCGGTGGAACAGCGTTCCATACTGGCCACACACGACACAGGATGAGTGTAAAGCGTTAGAGTGCTCAGCTGTATGATACACCCGCCTCAGGCAGCGCCACACATGGGAGCGGACTTGAGGCTGCAACAGAGGATGGTGTGCGTATTTCCAGATAGTCTTTTGGGTCTCAGTGGAATAAGGGATGTCCATCATGTCCAGGTAGTCCACCCTGGATAGGACTTGGGGTCGAATGGGGATCACGCCATCATGGATGGGTAGCCCCTGTACCTCTTGTGTGAACTGAGGAGAGGGGCGGCCTCTTTGGTTGTATGTCCACTAATACGAATTCTCCACTCTGCGCTTCGCATGGAGAGTAGGATTCGTTTGTAGTGGGTTTTGGTCCCGTGAGGACCTGTGGCTGATGTGTGTGATGCGAGGTATTTCATCAGGGAGTGTGGGTTTGGTGGATTGTTGAGGCCCAAGGCTTGGGAGAAGTTGGAGTGGGCCGCGCGGGACCAGCGTTGGGATGGGAGTGTAGGAGTGGTGACGGCCGCGATCCAGGTGCCCAGGATCTTGGCAGCATGGGCTTTGAAGTCGAGCAGGCTCATGCCACCATGATAATGAGGGCCAAACATGACCTCTAGCCGTACTGGTGGAGGGCGGCCTGACCAAAGCCATCCTTGTAGCAAAGCATACAGGGATTTGAAGAAGCTTGGGGAGAAGGGGATGGCGTGGGCTCCAAACCAGACTTTGGATAGGAGCATAGAGTTGGCAAGAACAACCCTGCCAGTGAGGGTAGTAGGGTGGGCTCTGAGAGAGGCGATTCGCTTCGTCACGTTGTCCAGTATATGGCACTCCATTACTGCTGACGCATATCCACCTGCCTCCATCCACACGCCCAGATGGCGTACCGGTCCTATGATAGGTCGTGGCACAAAGGGGAGCACCAGTGGAGCAGTGTGTGTTGAGTTATTAAGGCGTGGACGTGGGCGAGCAGATGGGCCAGGTTGGGAACTACTTGCTGGGGCCCAGCAGTTCTGAAACCGACCAAGGAGGATGATTTCGGTTTTGGAGGCGTTCAGTGCCGCGTTGCTTACCCAGGAATATTCCTGGATGAGGGCTTCAAGCGCGCATGCATATTTGTTATTAGACACCCCCACCACGCAATCATCTGCAAATGCCATCATCTTGACTGGGGTTTGGCCTGGCACATGGACCCCAGTGAGGTGGGCATTCACATTTCGCAGTAGTGGGTCAAGGCTGAAGTTGTATAATAGTGAGCTGAGGGGGTCCCCTTGTCGCAGGCCCCTTTGAGGGCAGACTACTTCTGTTAGGGAGCCTGGGCCACGCACTGCCATTGTTGCAGATTCCGTGAGCAGCATCACCCAGTTTATGAAGTGGGGGGGTAGGCGGAATTGATGGAGGCAGGCCCTTAGGTATTCCCAGTTTACTCTATCATAGGCCTTTTGTTGGTCAAAGAATACAAGTGCCCCAGAGGCTGTGGACTGACACACATTAGCCACAGAGTGCACGTTATCCCAAATTGACCTTCTGGGGATGAAAACCGAATTGTTCTGGGGAGATGGTGGCAGATGCTACAGTCCCTAAATGGTTAGCCATGATTTTTGGTTAAAATTTTGGTGTCTGTGTTTGTTAGAGAAATGGGGCGCCAGTTGGCTAAGTCAAGCCTATCCCCTTTCTTGAAGAGTGTGACAGTAAAGGCCTCATGTCCTCCTGGTAGGAGGCGCGTTTCCAATAGGCTTTGGTTGAGTGAGGCTAGCAGCAGTGGGGATATATATTTAATATATTTTTTGTAGAACTCATATGGAATGCCATCTGGGCCTGGGCATTTTTGGTTTGGCGCACCGCAAATGGCTGTCCATAATTCGTTTGGAGTAATTAAATTCATTATTTCTGGGTATCAGAAAATGGTGCGGATATGAGCTCAGTCAAGAAATTCTGCCATTTTGGCTGGCTGATTTGGTTCGGCTTGGTATAACTCAGAGTAATATCTTTGCGTTTAGATTGCCACTTTGGCTGGTGTGTCCGCAATGGAATTATCCGATTTTCACACCTGTGTGCAGGCCACGCTCTGGCGTGGTGCAAAAATTTTTTAAAGAAGTATGCAGTACACTTGTCACCTTTAGTGATCCGTGTGGCCCTGTATTGGACACAAACCCGATGTTTGTGTTGCCTTTCGAGTGTGTTGAGGTGGGCAGCTGCCTCAGCCCACTTCCAGCCCCATGCAGGGCTATATCCTGTGGCTGGAATGTTGGACTCCAAGTGGGCCAATTCTGCCAGCGCGCGCGAGATAACCGCCAGTGTGGCTTGTGAGCGCCTGGAGGAGAGATGGCAATAGTGGCGGATGGTGTCTTCTTTGAAAGTTGCCCATGTGGAAATGGGGTCCACGCAAAACAGTGCAACAAATGATTTCACCAAAGTTGCCTCTTCCACCCACATGGAAAATCCTGGCAACGCAAGCTCGGGGGGCGGATTTTGCACCAATGTGGGGCCTTTGCAACTGTGATGGGTAAGTGGTATGTTATTGAGACCAGTTGGTGGTCGGAGAATTCCATTTTCGTTGTTTTGAAGTGGGAGATGTGGGGTTGGAATTTCGCCGGCGCTAGAATAAGGTCAATGCAGGTCATGGACCTTAATTGGCTGTTGTGGACGTGGGGACAAGTCATATTTTTGAGCAGTGGGGCATGTCGTGGCAGCGCATCCATTAACCCAAGGGTGGCTTTTAGAACGCGTAGTTCTACGTGACCCTGTGGGGCGTGGGGTGACGGCAGCCACCGGTCCATTGGTGAGGTTAGCCAACAGTTCATGTCGCCAACTAGGAAAGAATTGGGGAATAGCGGGAGGGATTTGACCGATGAGAAAAATTCCCAATGCTCGTGTGCACTGTTTGGGGCGTAAATATTGACTATTGTGTGTGTAACGTCGGCCCACAAGAAGGTGACAATAAGCACTCAGCCATTTAGGAATGTTTCTGAGGATGTGAATTTGAAAAAATTATTTCTCTGAAATTAGCACCCCACAGTGCTTTGACCAAAAGGATAGGGATGGTAGGAGCATTGTTTTCCAAGCTTCCTCAG
The DNA here is from genome assembly GCA_022478985.1 of Massospora cicadina. NCBI lineage: Eukaryota > Fungi > Entomophthoromycota > Entomophthoromycetes > Entomophthorales > Entomophthoraceae > Massospora > Massospora cicadina. The sequence goes on along the minus strand of JAKSZP010006886.1, from coordinate 86,238 downwards.
AACCTCGTGGACAGTGGGACTCCTGGATGGCCAGGATATCCACGGGTAAATTGTTTTGTAAAAAACTCAGTTTCCTAGCCCAGGATGGGGAGGCCTTGAGTCCGGTGATATTCAGCATCCCTAGAGTGAAGGTTTCCCCCATTGCACCTTAGGTGCGAGGGTGGGCCCCTGGGCCCACCAGCCTCTTCCAGGTCCTCATGGGCTTTCACAGCAGTGTGGGTGTTAGCAGCAATGCTATCGGGGTTTTTGTTAATTTTTGTGGAAAGAGTCGCATTGGCTTTGGCCTTCACTTTTTGTTTTCCTGACATCGGACAAATTTTTTGCGGTGCAGATAAGTTTGGTGCACTGTCGAGTGGGGCAAAAAAAAACTTTTTGGTTGGGATAGGTCCCAAGTCAGTTTTGACCAGAGCTTGGGTGCAGTGATTGGGTGAGATCGAATCTCCCATCAGATCCTTGGATTGAGTAGCCCACTCAGCATGGGCCTCCCAATATGATTGGGTGATGGATTCCCAAGTTGCTTCCGCCGTGAAGGTCTCCATGTCCTCCTGGCGTTGTGAGTGTGGGATGGTGGTGGTGGCCTTGGCCGCTTCCTTGGCCGTGGCCCTATGGGCCTTCTTGGCCTTCTTCCGCTCCTGCGGGGAGATGGGCTTTACCAATAGGTAGCAGCCTTGTGCTCCCCATGGGAAAGCCTCCTTTGTGCTTGCAGTTGGTTTGTAGTGCGCCTCTCCGCTGGCCATGGCCGCCGAGGGGTGCTCTTGGAATGTGACGCCCTCCTTGATGGGGCATGCATGCGCCTTATGGCTGAACGCATCACAGTGGGTGCAAATGGGGGGCGCGCTGTCCACAGTTACCCGGAATGGGTGGGTTGTATGCCCTGTGATGTCAATAAAGGTGGAGTGCAGGATCTGGGTTAGGTCCTTTGCAATCTCCTCAGTTGGGGTCAGAACTGCGATTTCTTTGGTGGTGCACAGGTGTGGCATCAGCATAAAACGTTGCATTTCAAAAGATTGTATTTCGCCGTATATGGTGAGACCATCTTTCAGGTGTTGCTCCAAAAAGTCACGTTTTACCATAGTAGGCAAAAAGTCAAACATGAGGAAAATTTGGTTTGATTTTGTCCATCTGGTGCATTTGGTTTCGATGACCCGTTGCCCTTTGGGGAGGTCAACCACTATGCGCACCACTGCAGCCTCGTCTGCTGCTATTTTGCTTTTGAAATCTAGGTTCAGCCAACCGCGCGACATGGAGTGAGGTGCAACGTACACCATGGTCAGGAAAATTTTGTGTACATCTTAACAAAATTTTTCCCATAAGGCCGTTTTTTGGATGTCCAGATACACACAGACTCCAAATTCCACCGACGAAAGTGGCTGGGATTGTGGCGTGTTGATGTACTGGTTGCATCATGCTTGCCACACGAGTATCTCCGGGGAAATTGTGACCGCCAGTTTTTTTAGATTTTTTACTATTCTGCCAGATTCTCCGGGGCGTTTTTGAACATTAGAGTCCGCGGGCCTTCCGCCTGCTCCTCTTGCCTTGCTTGCCCAACTGCTCCCAGACATGGACGCAGACTAATCCCTCTATGAGATTATCAAACTAGATTTAGTCTTGAATTAAATGTGTTGCAAAAGTGTTTGCAACGAGAAAGAAAAGTTTTTAACTAAATTGATTGTTATGAGAAAGAAAAGCTTCTGGGATTCATATTGTTGCATGAGTAATAAATTGGAAGCAATTGGCCCAATATTGTCAAGATATTTTCTTTAAAATCGCATGAGATCCCATAGGTCCTTTAAAAATAGTTCCAATTAATATGTCATAATTGGCATTTGGAAGTACTATAGTGGGTGCGGCAACTACCAAAGCTCCAAATCGCAGTGGCAAAGCGCTGTAAGCTCCTTCACTCTTAATATTGTTAAGGCCTGCGGTCCCATAATCTGGATGATGGTCAATGTCCAGAGCTATTTTCAATTTCTTAACCAGCTTCGTGGAAACAATGTTTACAGGTACTCCACTATTGACAATAGCTACAACTTTAACCTTGTTGACCAGAATATCCATGTAAATGTACTCAGAGTAGTAAGAATCAATAGAGTTTACTAAGTGAATATGGGAAGAATCCAGGGAGTTAAGAGTGTGCTTCAGATTATTCCCAATACTGGGACATTCATTGATGAATGTATTGATTAGCATTGCTATATTGACCCCTTTCAGGCTTGAGGTATTACTGCATTGCTCATCCTGTCAGCTAAAATATACTCAAGTATTTGTTGCACAATGGGTTTAGAGACTACTTCAGAGACTTTGGGTGTGATAACCTTACTCTGGGAGCGAGTTACCGCATGTATGTTCGAGAAATCTTCATTTGATACTAAAATAAAATCAATTTTATTGTCAAATGAGGCCCCATGGCCATCATTTTCTTGTCAATCGGGTGGGACTAGTGTCTTAGGCACAATAGAGCATCCCACATCTATTGTGCTTGTTCTTTTCCCTCTTCCTGCATGGTATTGGGAAGGACTATGTTGACATTTTGCTGATGGCATTGGGAAGCATAGTGACCTTTACGATTGCAATTAAAGCAAGTAATTTCACTCACTGGCCATGGGGTGTCAATCTTCTTATTGGTTTTGAAGGACTTTCCAGCAAAGGCTGCAGTTCCCGATCTGTAACCAGTATTAGGAGGGCCATAATTTTTTGAGCATCTGTGTAAATATTCAACCTTTTCAGATGTCGCAAGGTTTTGCATGAAAGCAGGCAATAGAGTGTTTGATAGATTAGGGTAAGGTTCTACTGCATGCTCTAGTGCAATCTTAGCGTCAAAATTGACCCTAGCCCGCGCGCCTAAGAGAACTTGAGCTTTATAATAGAATTGATCCACAAATTTGTCAATTGCTTAATCTTTCTTAAAGCTGATGTTCATAAACTTGGATTTTCTGGTCAATATCTGTTCTGGACCTCCAAATTCATGAAGCATGGCCTCCTTGACTTCGGCATATGTTGGATTTTCATTAATGTGAGGCATAATCAACTCAATGCTCCAATCATCCAAGCAGTTAATCATAAAGGCTGCTTTGTTGCGGTCGCTGGCCCCATACATGGCCATTTCAAAACATTTGACAAATGTGGTAATACTTCTATTATTGTCAAAGGCCGGCAGGTTTGCTAGTTTGTAATTATCGCTTCCCCATTCCTGGTTATCACGATTATTTCTAGGTTGACTAAAGCCAGGTGTACTAGGGCGTTGGGGCATCATATCCCAGGTTGAGGTGATAGGGTTAGCCAAAGCAACCATTTTGCTAGGCAGTTGTTGACGTGGCCCAGCGTCCATTTCAATAGCTAATTCTGAAGCTTCATCCTCATAATATTTGGAAGAATTTCCAGTCAAATGGGTTTTAGCACACTGACAACGCCCGTTGTCCAAAGCTCAAATTCACTCGTTGATTTAATTTTCCCAATTGGCACAATTTTGGTTTTAAACTTTAATTTCACAATTCCTCATTCAGGCTAGTAGCTTGTAGCTGCAAGGTGGAAATCTCTTGGTCCTTTTCTTTTATTTCCTTCTTACACTGGTTCAATTCTCCATGGAGATTATTGTTTGACTCATTAATAGCATCAATATCATCATTGAGATCATTGATTTTTCTGGTGTATTCATCCTTCATCTTTGAAATTTAGTTGCTCAAACATTGATACTGGTCACTATCTGCGGTCCCAGCCATGAGCGCCATTTGTTAAATTTTGGGCTTTGTCTGATGGCTGGTTCTTTGTCAGGTGTGAAATGCAGTTTTGAGCGTCTATTGTGTGAAGACAACAGACAGGATGGTGATTATAATTTAAATTATAGCTTCTTGGTAGTATTTAATTCATATTCCCTGTTGTTTTTACTTGGATGAAGGCACGCCGCCCTGATCTTAATGAATCCAAGTAAAAGCTGACTAATACAAAAGAAATTACTAAACACAAAAAAGTTTATAAATTAGATTATAAACAAGTCCAGTAGCTGAATATATCTTATTAATGTCAACTTAAGGGTTATTTATAGGGTTTGATGTTCACCGCATCTTACCCATGACAACTTAATTTCAGTGGCACTTAACCATGTAAAATGTTTGTGAGAACGTCTACGTATATTTTGACTCAAAGCATCATGCTCAGCCTCAGGGTTGGTGTAAACACCATCATCATTCATAAGATGGCGTTTTGTCATGTCTTCAAAATAGCTGAACTGATTCACTTTCACATGCAAGTGGCAGCACATGCCAAGGAAATTCGTATCACTAATTAGTAATTATTTTGATCAAAACTTGACTGACATTACAAACTAATTTCGACATAGACCAACAAAGCCCATGTGCCCAAGTCATTAAGTCAAACTTAATCTAAGTCTGACCTAACCAACAAAGCCCTTGAGCTCATGTCATCATAGTTGAATATCATTAAGTGAAATCGCTAGGCCACAATTCCCAAGTTTGGATATACTTAGGATACACCTGAACCATAATCGCTGATATCTGATATGATCGAATATCTGACAATTAGGTCCAGTCAATTACTCAACAAGCTGTCCTCCAATACAACTAAAATTGGGTATGGAGCGGCGGTAGTAACTGACCATTCCCAATAATACCTGAATGTCCCACATATTGTTCAATTTAGTCATCTTACAGATCGCCTCCACTTTGTCTGGTCGAGGTTTCAACCCAATTGAATTGACCATGAAGCTGAGGTACTTCAGTTGATCCTTAGAAAAATGACATCTTTGGAGTTTGATTTTAATGTTGGTCACATCCAGCTGGAGAAATACCTCCTCCAAATGGTTAAGTTCTTCAGAAAACATACAGGATAATACGTTGATGTCATTGAGGTATATGAGGACACAGGACAATTTGAGATCACAAAGGATAGTGTACATCACCCTTTGAAACGTATCTTGGGCGTTACACAGCCCTCAAGGCATACAGGTTGGTTGAAAAAGCCCCTTGGACATGATTATGGCGCATTTCTCCTGTTCCGCTGCAGGCAACTCAATTTGCCAATAACTGGAGTTCAATTCCATCATGGAGATTTAATGAGCTCGCCCTAAACAATCCAAAGCATCGTCAATCTATGGCAAGGGGTGGTAGTCCTTCTTGGTGATACTATTAAGCTTCCAGTAATCTATTACTACATAGTTGGTGCCATCCTTCTTTTTTACAATCAATACAGGAAAAGTCCATGGACTCTTTGACAGGTTGAGCATTCCTTGTTTGAGTAGCTTTTTAATCTCCTCAGTTACTACTTCCTTGGCTGCCCTAGACAAGCAGATCGTCTAATATCTGATGGATGATCCTCAGTGTCCACTCAATAGATCATTCCTCATATGCACCCTAAATCATGATCATCAACAGCAAAGATCTTTTTATATTTTTGAAATAAGGCTTCCACATTATCTTTCTGGTCTTCCATTAACACCATTAAATTTTCACGCTGTACAACTGCCATTACGCTGAGCTGCAGTTTGGTGAGCAGACCAATTTCAGCCAGTGAACCAAACTCATGAACCTGGAGGACCTCCTCAGCTGTGATAAGATGTAAGTATGCCACTATTTAGTGCCAGCAGATTTGAATCAGTCCATTCTGAAGCTTTGCTAGTAAGACCTTAATCTCCCCATATCCCAGGAAGATAATGCCTGGGGCCATGTGAGGCTCAAGTCAAAATTGCTGATATGGCCCAATGACCTCCCCATAAAGCCCAGCAGGCACTTCCACCTCTAACTCGGTGTTTATGATTACTTGGTGTCCTGAGGGGATATATATAGGGCCAAAAGCTCTATGCGGTAGCCCTGATATTATATATTTGATAGGGGAGAGCCTGTGTCTTACTCTTTAATAGATGATAATGATATGGAATCACTCCATCACCACATGAAAGGCTAATATGACCCATGTGCGCCAGATCCTTCGGCATTCCACTGGGGGTAAAGTATATTTTGATCCAATGCCCCAGATTTCAAAGGTTTCCGCTGTCATATCAACAACAGCCCTGAAGTGTTGCATAAAATCAGTTCCAATCAACAGGTCATAGTTGTTGTTTGGTAGCACTATCACTGGGGCTACAATGTCAACCAACCCAAATCACAAGGTTAGTGCACTGTGTGCTCCCTCGGAGACTGTCCTTCCACACCCACAGCACCATACACCATAAAATGTTTCACGTCAGGCTTTAGTACCAACTTTGCCACCAACTTTATGGATACTATTTTGATTAGGGCACTTATATCGACTATAGCGCAAACTTGAGCTTTTGCTATGATGATGTCACAGTAAGTACAATCAGAAATAAAAGCATTGTGATTGTTTAAAACATGGACATTTAATGGACCCCGTTTTAAGGAAGCTCATAATACCCCCCTGACTTTAGGATATTCTTTAACAATAACGTACACAGGGTGAACAGCATTTACCCCTTTTAAGAGAAGCGCATCAGCGGACGGATCTGGTTCATAGTAGAAAGTTGGTCAAACATTTAACAATCATTAGGCTTTTTTGCTCCTGGGGGCCAGCTTCCGCCGTGTCCTTGATTTGCACTCATGTCAGAACATTCACCCCTCCAACCATCTGCTTATATATGAAGGCATCGTCATACTGAGGAATGTCCGCTGAATGCATAGGTTAGGTTCAGGTGGTACATTTTGAGTCAGAATAATGGAGTTAAAGAGTCCCATATTTGCTCTGCTATGATCTTTCCCTGATTGTAATGCTCCTGTAGTATTTAATGGACCTGACAATTGAGGCAACTTATGGCCAGGTGCTCAGAGCAACCGCAAAAAAAAACAATTGACCACATATTACCTGCGTTCTTGATTGTTGTAGTATGGGCCACCCCAAAGGATGGATTGGGGTCAAGCATTATAAATAGTCCCCACCCAATAGTTGACCTGCTGATGGCAACTCTGTTGGGAGCGAGGCGTGTAGCAATAATAAGGTCAGGGGTTACTAAATAGATGTTGAACAGGGAGAGATAATTCCACTAAATAAGAAAGTCTGGCAGTGGAGGCAATAAGGTTACACTCTATATGGGCAGAGGGAAGGTAGCGGATAGATGGCATAAAGTTTGAATGAGTTTTAGCAAGGGTACGTCATCCTCTAAATATGGAGCCATGGCATTGAAAAGCTTGCAGTATGGTTTCACAGCAGAGGTCAATGCTATGCATATGTCAGGTTTGGTTAAAGTCCCTGCTCCAACTAACAAATGAGCTTCCGCCATAAATCAATCAGCAAACGTGGAGAGAGTCTCATTACGCTGAAACCCGATGGTTAAGAACTCAGCCTTCCACTGCACCATCTTTAAAGATTCTCCAAACAACCACAGCACAGTTTCCTTCACTTTCCAATAGGTAATAAAACTATTGGGAAGATAGAAAGAAGCTTGGTTGGAGATTCCAATATCCAAGGTAGATATTAATAATTTTGCTTTACGCCAATCTGAAGCTCTTTCTACTACAAACTCAAATTGCTTAAAGAATCCATGGATGTTCCCATCATAATTAAATGGAGGCAGCTTATCATTACAAACCTCCTTCAGAAGCTCCTTCTACCATTGAATTACAGCTTCCAAAGCAAGCTTTAGTTACTCATATTCAATGGTTGCAGCGTGTCAGGAAGATTCCTTATCAAAGGAATCTTAATATGACATGGCTGGCGACTGAGAAGTTTTTATTGTTTTTTTGTGACTGATCAATGGGCCCCATGTAGTAAGCACCAATGTTAAAATTTCAGTGGTATCTCAGAGATATGCCAAAGGGGTTTTGCGCAGGGTTCAGCCTACTGAGCAATAGGACTGACAATATGACGATCATCATCCTCCTTCTAAATTAAAAAAACTCAATAAATATGGGCAATTGCCCTGAACAACAATTTATTTATTTAATGTAATATATACAGCGGATCCTTGCTGTTCTACTCACTCTAAACTACTAACAACCTCCCCTATCAATTGTCTCATCTTGCCTATATCTCAGCAACTTCAAAAAATACCATTTCCTCTGCTTAGTAATTCAGTTCGCCGTAACTAATTGGTTCCAAAGATTATTCATTAAGTAAATCTCAATTGTAATTTGAGGCGATTTACCAACTATTCATTGCACGTCAATATCTCCTAATTTCCTCATATGGAAGCGATCCAATAGCCATCCATTCTAATACAATATCGCCTCATCTCAAGGCACTCTAAAAACATAATTCATACTCATGATTGGCAGATTCTACCCATTCCACTATACCACCTTAGTGATTATCGTCCAGTCATATTCAAATTATGACACTATATGAAGGAGCAAGCCCTGAAGAATGAGATGTATCAAAATCAGAGAAGCAATCATGTCTTCTTTGGGCTGAATGCCCCAGGAGCATCATGCCAATTCAAATATATATTTTGTCATCTTTGTGAAGCCATCTATCAAACATGCTCAACGCATTTTTGCATGCCAAATTATAAGCTTTCCTACTTCCACCATATCCAAGATGAGGAACGATAGGCCCAATCTTGCTTGTTAGAGAAGCTGGATATATGATTTGCAGAAGTGCGCAAAGCAATAGTTTTGAATACTGGATCCGCAGCAAAAGCCCTTGGTCAGATTAAAGAGCTGGTAGGTCAGCTTAATGAAGGTGTCCTGATAATAGCAACAGAAGTGCTAAACAATTATGAATTCTCAAGTCAGTGGTTTGGGATATTACCAATCACTGCATCAGTCATGAAACGCAGTACTATTATGTAGCATCCAATACTAAGAATCTCCTACAGAAAAGCCATGATTCAAGGAAAAACCTCCAGTAGTTGTAAGAAAGATATGTTAGATTGAAAGACTATATCCATGCTGAATTTTCTGCTAATCAAAGGGATATTGAGACTTTAGCCCATTTACGTCCTGTTCCAGTAGAGCAACCATAAAATTCAGATATTAAGGCCTAATTCTCCAACATATAGTCAAAAATTTTGAACTTTCTAATTCAGATACCATCTTATCTGATAAGAAAAATAAGATGGAGAACCAATTATTGCTCACTAACACCAAAAGGAAGAGAATGTCCAAAGAAATGGAGTCACTTTCTAATAAACAGGCATTGGCTGAAGCAGATCTGGCTCAAGTTAACAAGTAGTTTGAGACTCTTAAGATTGATGGTTGCAAGTGTGCGACCAATCTTGAGGGTTGGTGTAAAATTTTATTGGTTCTAATTTATTATCGACCAATAACTCCTATAAACATATTACTTGTACAGGTTCAGTTCTTGTGAAATTTGTCTGCATTGTATTGTTGTTGATATAATTAGTCAATAATAGTATGACAATTATTATCAATAGTTGAATGGAATTCTTAGATCTCAGCCCAATGCTCAGCCAGTATTTCTGCTCAAAATACTTGAGATGTCTCATTATAGGGATTCGTTCCCTCATACTGACAAACCCAATATTCTCTGAAATTCCCTGGTGACAGTTTTTCCGGTTTGATGCACAGTTGGAAGCAATCCTTGATTTGTTTCCACTTCTTCTCTGGATCCCTGCTCATATTCTTACTCTTTTCCTTAAAAGAGTCTCCCAATTATTGCACACAGCAATAATATCCCTGAGAAAGAATAGAACAATGGAAAGATGATAAAGTTCACTATTTAAACTATATATTGGATGAAAACTATAGAACTGTATACTATAGAGCTATATAACTCTGTTTTTTATTATAAGTGAATTCTAAGGAATTTATAGTGGGGATTCAGTCAACTAACCCTTGGTTGACACCTCTTCAATGAAACAGCAGCTGTTGCCATTGAATCACCAATCCTCATCTTAGTAGCGATGGTCTTCCCCATGCTGGCTAGGATTCTATCATTGGACATCATCAAGACCTAAAATGGAAATAGCCGGAAAACATGTACCTAATGTTTTCCTCTCAATCCAAGTGAATCAAACATATTTGGCTAGCGACCTGCTTAAGTAATAGGACTTGTTATCCATTAAGGCAGGTCACAAGCCAACTGATTGAATCATAAGTTGCAGGTGACATCACTCGCCTCACAACTTACTATTCATTCCCAATCAGTCTGTGATGAAACTCAACTGATCCCAATTGGTACACCTGATAGTTAATCACTATCAGATGCCCCTATTTCATCAGCAACTCCGTCCGATGAGATCTTAAGTATTTATCTGCATTGATCCCAATGGATATGACCAGGCGAATATTCTAAAAATCACTCAAACATAGTTACTCCAAAATTAGGGTCCACCAATTTCCAATTCACCTCGCATTAGGGAATTATCCCCTAGCGATTCCTGGTAATCTAGCCAGCTGGGAATATGGGCAAAAATCATAACACATTCCCCCTCTTGCCTAGATTTCCAGTGATAAAAGGATTGGGACAGGAGAACACTGCTTTAGATGCTCAGTCAAGTACTTCATTTTTCAAGAGGAGTATGATCACCAATACTCAACATTGCTTGGGATGACCTTCGGCATGTGGCTCTCTTCCTCTTCCTCCTCGCTACTGCCTACTCAGAGCGCAGTCACCACAATCTACTGTTGTGCTGAGATGATCGATTTACTAATGACAATATTAGTCCTGGGATCTGGTTTTCCCCTGTCAGGGCATATGATCCGCTGTCATCAGGATTCTTGGTCTGGTGTCCTCAATCTTCTGATTTTCTACTCATACTATACAGGAGACTCTTGCTGTCAATGTTCTTTTGTGGCCCAATTAAGAATGCTTATTTAAGTTCGCCCTTGTTATTTCTCTCATAACCTCTTTGCTCAAGTCATTCTTAATTCTTCTCTTGGAGAGCTTATCCCATTAATTTTGAGATTAATTTCTCTAAAATTGGAGCTTAATGGATTACAGAGTGCATAATGTCGACTTCCATATAAGTCCAACATTCCCCCTCTCATACAGCTCATATGTCAAATTCTGAGTTGCAGTAACAGCTGCTTTTAAACAGTTTATCTGATCAAGATCTTTGGCTCTTCCAGAAGATGAGTTGGGATTTGCATTGGAACCTATTCTATGGTCCTTCCAGGACTTATATGCCTAGTCTGACACCAAAGGCTAATCCTTCTGTGGAATTACTGGAAATAGTAACCAACCCTTTGGAAACCAGGTGTTGGGAAGTTCATATGACTGTACAATATGTTACCCATATTGGCAGATCACAGGGGACTCGAGATGAGTCTTGAGATCTACAAAAAGGGGATACATGAATTATAATAAAGCAAAATGAAACTTTCAGAGAATTTAGAGGAATCACGCTGAGATTCAATGCAAACAAGAGAAACTCAGAAAAAGGAAGAAAAATAGAAGATACCAAGCTGAGGATGCATCCAGCTGGGGAATCAAGGTATAAAGAGCCTGATGGAAGATGAAAAGGGGATAGTCTTTTATGGGGAAAGAGGAGCGCAGAATGGTCTGCGAGATATCTTAAAATAAAGATAGAAATAAGGGGCAATTAGCTTTATATATATATTTTATCAAGTATTATTACAATAATTGGCGATCCTCATATCATTTGATTGGGTTGCTCAGTGGATATACCCTGTGGAAATCCAACTCAGTGACAGAAGACCCAAACGCTGAGAATTTAACAGTGGTGCTCACTAAAGGGGGCCACTTAGCAACTATAGCGGGGAAAATACAATGACAAATCCTCATTCATTCCAACCTAACCTGATTGGGTTCCAAGCACGGCATGCTGAAGAAGCTCAGAGGATACCTAACTCAGAACCAACATCGTTTACTGTTACCAAACCAGGGGATGATGAAATTATAATTACTGTGCAATTTGAGAATTTCCTGGAGCTGACAACTAACCAACACGGACACTCCACTAATGTGACTCCACAATAACTGAATTATTATGGAATGGTTGTTGCGCGGGTATTGCCTATATGAGGATGAGAATGGGGAAAATACCGTGAGTTTGTTTTATAACCAACGCGATCAAGAAGATTGATATGCGCTATACATGTCTTATTTGGATGCCAAAACTACGGTGTTAACTCACCGCCCTGGTACTCACGGAATTGAGGAATACTTAGTCACTTATGTGCAAGCTTCGATTTGCCAGCTACTACAAGTCCTGGCTCACCATAACATTGAAATTGGAGATGTGTTGCGGTTCACTCAAGCACAACAGCATGATACCCGCCTCCTGCTGGAGCGCCTTGATTGTTCGTTCTCAGAAATATAAGGGGCGCTGGCACAGATGGATCATAGTGTTGGGGATGGTTATTGTCTATTGGACCTTCTAGTACCACAGTTAAACTCAGAATTACCTCGAGTAATAAGAGAATTACTGGAACAGCATGGCCTATCCATGTAGTGGATTCAGGACGTGACAACCTTGGGGAATAATACTGAGCGCTGTATGATGGAGCTAGCTGAATGGGCGGAAGCTCTTGAAGCCATGATTGCTCAGCTCAAGGAAAGAATGACCCTGATGGAACTGCAATTGGTGGCCCAAGTCAGCTCTCTATTGACAGAATTAGATCAACTCTGTATCAAATGGGATAACATGCGAATGTCTGATAGCGTGCTTATTCTTAGGTCAATATCCACTGAGTATCTCCAACTCATTCGTTGAATTAAATGACTGGAAGTCATTAGTCAGATGGAACGCCAACGAGTTTCCCCTTTCCCTATCGGGAGACAAGTGAGTATGTGGACATGCAAGACCGCATTGATACCCTTTGACGGGCCAATGAGAAATCAGCGTGGGAATGATCTTTCTTTATTAACCAAATAAACAACGCCAACCAGCAAGCGGAAAATCCAAGACAAGAACAAACCCACCTGCAGAATAGAATCAAGGAAGTTCTTTCACGATTACACACCTACAGAACAAACACTGGATGAGGAAAAGGAATTCTGCCAAGAATTGCAATGGCAATATAACACACTGCAACAAGAATGGCAGGATGGACAGTGTAGATGTGCTTTGGTCAAAATGGAACAGCTGATTAGTGAACAGTTCATGAGGCATACTAGATCCAGGGGAATTAGGGAAGTTATTGGCGACTTGGGGAAAAATTGTTATGGATCAGCAAATGAGTATCCATCAGGCGGTATGATGGACCCTCAAGTGATGAAACTTCCTCTGATTCCGCTTTGACGAGCTCAAGCTCATCTTGATGGCGGCATGATAACACCAAATGATGGTTCCCATACTCACTCCAAATCCAGTTCGCCTGGCCCTTGCAGCAGAACCTGAGAGCTGAGTGAATTTGTCTGTATTGAATATTTACCTCCTTTCAGTCGTAATGGAAACCTACATGGGTATTTTAAACGTTTCAAATTCACTGCGAAAGGGGCTACTGATCAACAGAAAGTGAAGTTGTTACTGTCCACTTTAGATGTGGAAAGTGCTGACCAAGTGACCTGCTATCTTCCAAATAGTTTGGTGTCTTATGCACAAGTAAAAGTGATAGCTATTTGGCTGTTTGGAGGTGCTAAATAAGATGTCTCAACGGAAAGCCAAATTTATGACTATACAGTTTAACCAAAATGAGACCTTGTTAGAATTTACTGAGTGGTTTTTCAGCGGAAGCTCACAATTTACTTGGGGATAAGATTTTAACCACTGAGGATGTAGGCATAGCGATGATGGCAGTGGTCAAACCAAATCAGGAACTATACAATGCTATGTCCCATGTGTTGGATGGGGATACCGGCCTCATTCAAATTTTGAACGCTTTACATCAACTCTTTGCCACAAACGGCGCCCCCAATGTGGCCTGAAAACCCTCCATTGCCCCCACTCCATCCTTTTATGAATATCAGGCACAGCGACTGGGTTATCAGCTGCTGGAACGTAATTGTCGCTCATATGAGCCAGTAGACCCTTTCCATCCCATGTACGCTTCACCAGTTCAACTGCAACCATGGAACCTTACCAGCAGTTCTCAACCTGGTCCTTCCAGCCCGAATTATATATGTGCACCTTTTATGAACACTTGCTTCCATTGCAGACAAAGAGGGCATTATGCAGCCAATTGCCCTTGCAAACCACAAGTGTACGAAATGCCAACTATGAAAACTGAGCAGGGAAAATCTCGAGTGGAGTAGAGATGGGATGCTCTACCTCCGCTAAGCTCAATTCACTTGTCCCTAATACCTGCCAAACAACTTTTGAGTAGAAATCAAACCTCAATCAGATGATTTGTTATACCAACAGCTTTCTCTGGATACCCCTGCTTCTTCTTCCAAGAGTAAGAGTTCACCCAATTGGGCTGAGCTCCGCCAAGATGTGCAGAAACCATAATATGGCAGATACAGGAACAGACTGGCACCTGCAATGTGGATTCTTTGCTGAACGTCGCTCCTATAATAGGGGTTAACATAGCTATTCCAGTGGAAAAAATCGCTAGCGAGTATCCTCAGGTCAGCAAGGGCATTTCTTCCTTTTTAAGTAACACAAGGCTCTTGAATGTACAAGTAATAAACTCTGATGATTCTTCTTACTCGGAATGTACTTATTGTGACATATTTGTTCAAAACACAAAATTCCGCGCGATCATAGACACAGGAGCGCCTGTGAACATAGTCTCCACCCAGTTAATGGCTAAACATATTTTAAAACGGGATGTGGACCATTGAGTAGTATATGGGATGGCAGGAACGCATAGAACTGTGTTGGAAGGAGCATATAGCGCGTTGCCCCTACAATTTGGGTCAGTCCAGGTGTCTGCTCCAGCGGTGGTCTTGCCAAATAACCACTACAATATGGTAATCAGTACATCTTTCATGAGGAGATTTGGCGTTGTGATAGATATGGTGGAAGAAACTCTACTATGTTTGGCCAACAGATTCCAGTATATTTTTCTCTGGTGGAATCCCAACGGATCCAGTCCACTCTGGTCAATCTAGCATACAGTGATGGAGTGATCCCTGTTTGCTATCAGCAACTGAGTCAGTGGACCAAGATCCTCCCCAACCAGATATATGAGTATAAAGGAATCCCGCTTTGAGCAACGCGCCCTTTAATCTTACCGTCTGGACACCAGGGCATAATAGGGACTGGGCTCAAAAGCGAAATCCCTAAGGGGCTTTATGGAGAAATCCTGGCACCTCATCAGCACTCGTGGCTCAAACCACACATGGCTCCAGGGCAATTGTTTCTGGGAATGGGGAGGTGAAGGTGCTGCTCGCGAACCTAAATAAGAAGACAAAAATGATTATGTGGCACTAGGTGGTGGCTTACCTACACTTTGTCCCTATTGGGGAAGTTTGACATATTCATGACTTTGGCTCATGGGAAGATATTGGACTACCAGCTCGCGCCTCGTTCAGCGTACTGACTGTAGTTCCACGAGAAGCGCTCACAGGACTATTGGTGGATCAGCAAGATAGGGCTATGGCATTATTTGAAAAGTATTGAGATATTCTCACAAATAACGATTATGACTTGGGGTGCGCTCAAGGAGTGGTACATCGGATTGATATGGGGGATCACCCTCCCATTTGTTCGCGTCCTATTAGATGTTCTAAAGTAGCAGAAGAGGTTGTCTCTGATGAAGTGGATAAGATTATCGAGCAAGGGATGCTGGAGCCATCAAACAGTCCCTGGGCATCACCCGTGCTCACTGTAAAGAAGAAGGATGGCTCAAATCATGTGGTTATAGACTATCATAAACTCAATAACGTCATGAGGAAGGATTCTTGCCCTCTTCCACGGATTGACAATGCATTAGACCAATTGGGTGAGGAAAACTATTTTTCCGCCATGGATTTGATCTCAGGGTACTTGCAGAACAAATTGCCAACAACAGAACAGGAGAAATGTGCGATCATCACCTCAAGAGGGTTTTTCCAGCCAACGTGCATGCCGCAAGGATTGTGTAACACTCCAGCTACATTCCAGCGTGCCATGGATACAATTTTAGGTGATTTAAAGCTGTCCTGCATCTTAGTTTACCTTGACGACATCAATGTGTTTTTGCGAATGTTCACAGAGCATCTGGCCCACTTGGAGCAAGTGTTTCAGTGCCTCACTGCCGCTAATATCAAAATTATGCTTCGGAAGTGCCACTTCTTTAAAGAGCAATTGGAATACCTCGGTTTTGTTGTGGATTCAAATGAGCTTAAACTGCAGCCAGCTAAAGTGAAAGTGATAGGCAAGATGACTTGGATAGAAAATAAGTGGGACATTCAGGTGTTTCTAGGAATGGTTGGGTATTATTGACGTTCATTCCCAATTTCAGTTGTATTGGGGCACCGCTTTTTGAGCTATTAAAGAAAAACGCTCCTTTCGATTGGATGGAATGATGGCAGAACGCTTTCAATGTATTGTGTACTGCGTTAGCAAGTGCACCCATATTACAATACCCTAACTTTGATAAGCCATTCATAGTACAGACAGACGCATTCTTAACTGCTATTGGGGCAGTATTATCCCAGAAGGATGATTATGGTGTGGAACATCCTGTCACCTTCTGTAGTTGGAGCTTGAATTGTCATGAACGAAACTACTGTAACCAAGCAGGAGTGTTTAGCTGTGATCTATGCTTATAAACAGTTTTGGGTATATTTGCATGGGGTAAGATTCAAGTAGTGACAGATCATGCTTCCTTGCGCTGGCTACAGAATCTGCGTGAACTGGAAGGATGGCCTACACGTTGGGCTCTGAAGGTATAAGCTTACGATTTTGAGATCTTACATCAACCTGGGGTAAAACATCAAAATGCGGATTGTCAGTCTTGATTGCCCACAGTCGCTATCACAGCAGATCTGGATGATATAATGTATGAAAAAAATGATGGTGAACAAATAACAGGATGAGCCGCCGCAAGTGATCAAGGGGTAGATGGACCAGGGAGGGTACCTTCGTGTGAGGGGGAGAATTATACAAGCGGATTGGAGACTTGATGCTGAATTTTCCTAAGCCTTCAAATAGACCCTCAATAATTATGGATGCTCATAGGGCTGTAGGCCATGGTGGTTTGCGGAAGACGCTGGAGTTTTTGTGACCCCAATACTTCTAGGAAAGCATGAATTATGACATACTGAAAACTATTAGCTGTTTCCATCTATGTCAAGTTGAAAAACCTTTCCATAAGAAAACCACCTATCAATTAGTGAGGCCCCAGTTTGCATGGCGCACCGTTTCTATTGATGTAGTGGGACCTCTGCTGACTAGTGCCAATCAATCCAAGTATATAATTGTCGCCATTGACCATTTGACCTGATGGGAGGAGGCCAGGGCAATTAGCGACTTGGGCGCGTTCACCACTGCTAAGTTTATCATGGAATGTATTATACAGTAGCATGGCTGCCCGCAGTTTATCCTGACAGACAATGGAACCAACTTTACTTTGCATATCCTGCCGAAGTTAAACGAGTTGATGGCAATTCGCGGGGTTTTGACCACCCCCTATCATCCAGAATCAAATGGGATGGTGGAGTGAGTTAATGGAACCCTAGTAAACATACTCCACAAATTGATAATAGACCGGCCCTCAGAATGGAGTGCTCTTCTACCTACCGCTGTGTTCACTTATAATATCAGCTATCATTCTGCCACTGGTAAGAGTCACTTTCAACTGCTGTATGGACGACATCCAGCTCTGCATGCCTTGCTATATTTGTGTGTAGAGGACACTGGTGAGGTGAATCCTCAGCGATATCTGAGGCAACTCACGGACACATTGATCAAGTTGTAAACTGAAGCCTACTCCACCAGTTTAGCTAAGATTATTCGTGACCAGGTGGCTGACCATAAGCGCTGGAGTGGACTTCCATTGTTCGCTGAAGGGAATATGTGTTATTCCATGACCAGAATGGATTTGGACAAAAGAATAAGCTCTCCGAAATTTGGGTCAGCCCATTTGAGATTATTGAGAAGACTGGTATGGATGTCTACACAATCAAGGAACCTGATGAGGGGTCAGATTATCAACTGAGTCTATGCTAAGTTCCTTAGAGCGTACAAACAGTAAGAGTTTATCATCCAGTTAAAGGGGGTAATGTCAGGAAGTTGATATGACTGGACAATACGCTACCCATATCAGTGGATCACAGGAGAATTGAGATGAGTCTCGAGATTTACAAAAAGGGGATACATGAATTATAATTGAGCAAAATGAGAACATTTAGCAAATTGAGAGAGAAAAACGCCAAGATTTGATATGAATGTGAGCAAATTGAAAAAGGAAGAAGAATAGAAGGTACCAAGCTGAGGATGCATCCAGCTGGGGAATCAAGGTATAAAGAGCCTGATGGAAGATGGAAAGGGGATAGTCTTTTATGGGGAAAGAGGAGCGCAGAATGGTCTGCGAGATATTTAAAATAAAAATAGAATTAAGGGGCAATTAGCTCCATATATATATTTTATCAAGCTTTATTACAAGAATTGGCGATCCTCATATTATTCAATTGGGTTGCTCAGTGGCTATACCCTGTGTAAATCCAACTCAGTGACAGAAGACCCAAATGCTGAGAATTTAACACCAGGCTAGCAATTGTTTCAAACAACTTGGGTCAATTCTCCCTCCGTCATCGTTTCCAGAGTTGGATTTAAAAATTCTCCTGGATTTGGATCCTTTTGCAGACGCGCTGAATATCATCATGGATGCTCCTGAAATTATGCCTCTGCTCTTGATCGCTCCTTTCTTGCTGGGTCAGAATTGCTTCCTGAGTTCCTCTTCTGACTCGGACAATACTACAAACCCGCTGTCTTGGCTACCAAGCTCACCATCAGCAATAGTATTCATTTTGAAATTTCCTACACAGAATTGAGGGCCCAAGTCACCAAGGCCTTATCCCTAGCAATGAATCCTTCCGAACTTGATAACATCCTAGATCAGGATACCGCCATGTTGTAATTTTGGCGATTCCCTATATATCCACAAAAGGGGTATTCACACAGGGTTACACACACTGAACAATTGAAATGGACGATATGATTATCATCCGTTCTTTAAAACACTTGTAAATAAACAATTATATTAAAAAGGGAGCAATTCCCCCAAAACACTTCTTTATTTTAATATAAAATCAGCAGATTTTTTAGTCTGCTCACTCTTACTTCCTTCTTCTTTACTCTCAAAAATCTCATCCTGTCAATCCCCTCATCTTGCTGATATCCCAGCAACCTTAGTCAGTACCAAATCTTTTTCTTAGTTTATTTGTTCCACATTATTCTCATTGGTCTCAGCTTGTTGTTCTTCAATTCTTTATCTCCCTGACTTAAGGCAATCCAAATTATTTTTTTGTCAAATGTCGACATCACCTTATCTCCCTATTTTGAAGGCAATCTGATATGACCCATTTTAAACCATTATCGCCTCATCCTAAGGCGATTGAATACTTATAGCTCTGAAACAGCCTCGGCGCATTCTTCCCATTGGATCTTTAGCAAAATTCCTCCATTGATTTATTGGTCATAATTGTGGCTTGTCATCCAGTCATATAGATTTGAGACATTACTTCCCCCTTGACTGGACAATAAGCTGTAAATCTCTTTTTCCTCTAACGCCACATGAACCATTGCATGCCAACAGCCACAGGTCCGTGATTTCAATTTCTTTTTTCATATGTGGCTTGGTGCAGAGTTTTCTGACCCAGGCCACATCCCTCTTCCCAGGTTTCCCCTTCCCCCAGATGATGAGCATGAGGCTGATGTGGACCTCATGACCGTTCTAACCCAGGAAGAGCTCCTTCCCAAATTCGTCAACCATTTAGCTTCCTGGCGCGCCCCCTTTGGGGACATAGTGGCCCAGCTACACTGGGAGGGAGCGGAGCTAAGGGCCATTGTATAACAAAAGTGGCCCAGCTCCTGGCGAGTGGCTTTAGTCACCTAGTGCTTCCATCTCCTGCTGAGCCTCATCCCGCAGCTCTGTCTATTCAGCGAATGCTGTGCTTCGTGCAGTGGGTGATAGCCAGCTGGTTGGGGTCCTTTCCCCACGCTTCTACCCACTTCCAGTCCCTGAGGGTAAACTTCCGCAAAAACTGGCTAGCTAACCTTTGCTGTGGGGTCACCATAGCATTCACTGCCCTCAGTGCTAATGATCCATCACAGTACCTTCCCATCATGGCACTCTTAGGTACCCTAATTTTGCATTCCGCAAGCGCTTTGGGGTCAGGAATAGAGCTGCACCTGGCAGCCCTTGAGTGGTCCCAGCAAGTGGCATTCACTGCAACCGCTCCTCTTCTGATGGCATATCTGAGCATGGAGGACTTCCTTGTAGATTGCCTGGCGCTGGGTGCAGCCTTTTCCCCTTGATCCGGAACTCACCTGCTTAATTGACAGCCCTTATGACTCTTACCCCCTCTGCTTGCTTACTCGTTGATTTCCAAGGACCATCAACGCATGTGGTTACAGGCTTTGCTCCTAGTGGGGAAAAACAGTTTTGACTCGATCAACCAACCAAACTCTCATCACCTCGCCTGTTGCCATGAAACACTAATACATCCTCCTCTTCCAGTCCCGTTGCACCAGCCTCCCCTCCTTGGACTAGCGCAGTGGACCCTGAGCAGATGTCAGCCCCCTCGCTCTCACCTCAGCAGCTTTCACCTCCACCCCCAACCTCAGAAGAGTCCATAGAAACCACGGCACCCTAGAAGCGGTGGAAGGAGAAACAAAGGTACCTTTGATCAAAACAAAATGAATACCGCAAGAAGCCAATAAAAAGATGTGAAGATGAACTCATTGAAGTGAAAGACCTCTAGTAGCAAGTATATATAAATGTAGTTAACCTCACATAAGATATTTTGTACAATCATCATCATTTTAATCATCTTCATCATTTTTTTCTTTTCTTTTTGTTTATTCTTTTTTTGGAGAGGCTCTATTACTGCTTATATGGCCAAAGGAATTTCGTGTGCACATAATTTATAATCCAACCACTTGTGGGATCCCTGATAGTATAAGCAGCAATGTCCATTTTCTATTATCTCAAATGGCCCAATCCAAATATTTACGAGCTTGAGCTTCCACCCAAACCCGTGCTGATATTGGAATAGCACCATATCTCCATCTTTGAACTGTGCAAGGCCACTTTGCCATACCTGATCGGCAGACTGGTTTTTGCCTTTCTTGGCAAAGCTGAACAAATACGCTTCAGTTTGTAATTCAATCAGCATATTTGCTAGGGCGGTTAAATAGCGTTGCAGATCCATTCCGCCGGTGTCCTCTACACAGGCATATAGAATTTCAGGCAGAGCGGGGTGCCATATGTAAAGCAATTGGAAGGGGCTTCTACCCATGGCAGAATGGTAGCTAATATTGAAGGCTAACACCATGGTAGAAAGGAGAATACTCCAATCAGAGGGCTTATCTGTAACCAACTTCCATAGTATGTTCACCAGGGTCCCGTTAACCCATTCAACCATTCAATTTGGACTCAGGGTGATACAGCATTGTTAAGACCCTTCAGATGGCCATCAATTCATTGATCTTGGGAAGTATGTTATAGGTAAAATTAGTGCTGTTGTCAGTAAGAATAAACTGTGGGCAGCCGTGACGCTGAATGATGCATTCCATTACAAACTTAGCCACAGTAACCTCCCCTAGATCCCGAATGGCCCATGCCTTAACCCACCTGGTCAAGTGATCAATTGCCATCAGGATATACTTAGACTGGTTATCTCCAGTTGGCAGAGGTCCCATGACGTTGATAGAGACTGTATGTCAATCAATTTAAGGTTTTACTAATTGGTATGAAGTCTTCTGCTGGAACAGCTTCTCTACCTGGCACTGATGGCAGCAGGACAGGGTCTCAAGCATGTCAAATTGCATGCTATCCCAATAATACTGCGGCCTCAACAATTCAAGAGTCTTCCAGACTTCAACATGGCCAAATGCTCAGTGTGCGCTCATGATAATATTTGGTCTGGTAGAAGGTCTGGGGATATTCACAGTAGTGTCACCTATACACTTATAAAATCACCGTTTTTCTGGAACGTATTGGTCATGAGTCCATCTAGTAACTTGATAACTTGAGGAAGTTCATCATCATACTTTCCACTGAGCATTTTTTCAAACATTATATCGCTTAAATCTGCCGTAACTGCAAACGTTGGCAATCTTGATAAGCAATCAGCGTTTTGGTGTTTTGCTCCTGGTCAATGGAGAATTTCAAAGTCATAAGCTTGCAGATTAAGAGTCCATCAGGCTAGCCGCCTCCCAGGCAATCTCAAATTCTGCAACCAGCGCAATGATGCATGATGCATGATCCATTAGGACTTTAAACTTTACTCCATGCAAGTAGACTCAAAACTTCTTATATGCATAAATCATTGCTAAGCACTCCCACTCGGTTATAATATAAATTTGTTCATGGCAATTTAAGCTACAACTACAGTATGCCACAGGGTGATCCTCCCCCTCATCGTCCTTCTGAGACCAGGACCTCCCCAACAGCAGAAAGTGACGCATCCATCTGCACTTAAAATTCCGTATCAAAATTAGGTAGCGCAACATGGACACACTAATTAGCGCTGTTCAAAGTGTATCAAAGGCGCATTGGCGCCATCCATCCATTTGAACATGGCATACTTCTTTAGTAGCTTAAACAGAGGACCTCAATGCAACTGAAATTGGGTATGAAGCATTGGTAATAACCCACCATCCCCAAAAAACCTGAATGTCCCGCTTACTAACTGGCTTAGTCATCTTCCAGATAGCCTCCACACACACACACACACACACACACACACACACACACCACAACACACACACACACACACACACACACACACACACACACACACAATATTAGCCTCAGCCAGTCGGCGCGCGCGCAAATACCTCACAAATGGTTAAGGTGCTCAGTGAATGTGCAAGAGAAGACATTAATATCTTTGAGGTACTAAAGAACACATGACAGCTTCAGATCACCCAGAATGGTGTCCATTGCTCCTTGAAACGTAGCTGGGGCGTTACATAGCCCTTGTGGCATATGAGTTGGTTGGAAAAGGCTTTTGATGTGATTATGGCGCATTTTTCTTTTACTGCCACAGGCAACTCAATTTGCCATTAACTGGATGACAAATCCATTGCCAGGAAGTAGTGAGATCCACCTAACCATTCCAGTGCATCATCAATTCGCGGTAGAGGGTATGAGACTTTTTTGTTGATACTATTGAGATTCCTGTAGTCAATTACTATGCGGTTAGTACCATCCTTCTTTTTAACAATTAGGACAGGTGAAGCCTACGGACCCTTAGATTTTTTGGGCATTCCCTGCTCTAGCAGTTTATCAATCTCCTTTGGTGATGACTTCTTCAGCTGCCCTTGATTGGCGGATTGGCCGAGACCTGATGGGGGGATGATCCCCAGTGTCCAGCTGATGAACAACCCCCTGAGCGCACCCCAAATCATGATCGTCAACAGCAAAAATCATTTTTTATATTTGAAATAAAGCTTCCGCCCAATCCATCTGGTCTTCCATTTACCCCATTAAATTCTCCCGTGGTACAAACGCCATTACACCAAGATGCAGTTTGATGGGAGACAAAATTCATCCAGAGAACATAACTTGTGAACCTGGTTGACCTCCCCAACCGGGTTCAGATGTTTATATGCTATAATCTGATTCCATCGGATTCAAATTTGTATGTTCTGAAGATTTTCCATCAATACCTTGATCTTCCCAAGGCCTGGAATTATGATGCCTGGAGCCACGTGGGGCTCAAGCCACAATTGCTGATAAGGCCCCAATGATCTCCCTATAGAGCCCAGCTGGCACTTCCACCTCAAACTTAGTGCCTACTACCACTCAATGTCCAGATGGAATGGATATAGCTCCAGCTGCTCTAAGCGGTAGCCCTTGATATTCATATATCTGATGGGAAAGGGCCTGATTTTTCCCTTTTAATTGATGATAGCACACTAGAATCACCCCATTGCTGTAGGCAAGGTTGATCTGTACCATATGCACTGAGCCCTTGAGCACTCCACTGGAGGTAAAATAAATTGGGACCTGATGTCCCAAAATGGCTAGGGTCTCTTCCATCATGACAATGACTGCCCTATAGTGTCACATGAAGGCAGTCCCAATCAACAGATCGTATTTGCTATTTGGTAATACCACCACTGGAGCCACAACAACAATGGATCCAAACTGTAAGGAAGCGCGCTATATGCTCCCTCAGAGACCGTGGTTTCTGCTCCAGCGGTCCCATACATCATCCAGTGGTCTAATCCAGGTTTTAAAGACAACTTTGCCACCAACTTAGAGGTTTCAATGTTAACAGGAGCGCACATATCAATTATAGCTCATACTCAGGTTTTTGGCTACACAATGTCACAGTAAGTGCATTCCAAGTAAGATGAATGCCGGTTATTTACTACATATATATTCAGTGGTTAATTTTTCCCAGGAAACTTATAATACCTGTGCCAATTTTAGGGTACCTTGTTACAATAGCATCAACTGGAAGGGCAATTTTATACCTCTTAGGGACAAAGCATCTGCAAACAGTTCTAACTGGTCTGAAGGACTTTGGTCAAACATCTCACAAGCATAAGACTTCGGTCTCTAGAGACCCTTTGTCCGCCATTTCTTTGGCTTTTTCTTGGGTCAGCACATTTACTCCCCAACTGGCTGTTGGTAGAGGAATGTATTGTAATACCGGAAGGTTCTGCTGCAATTAATACAGTAGATTCAGGTGGGACGTTTGAATTTGAGATAGCAGAAGTAGAGTCCCATCTCTACTCAGCTCTGACTTTTCCCTGATAACATTGATCCTGTTGTACATAAGAGATCCATCAATTGTGGCACCATCATCCCATGTGCCTGAGGCGACAGAAATTAGAACAATGTACCCATGGGACCTACGTCTGTGCTAAATATTATTTGGCCCACTTGGAAGGTTGTTCTAAAGAGGATTTGCATAACTAGACCCACATCGGTAGAACGCCTGCTGCTGATCAGTGTATATAGGGCTGAAACGGTAGTTGGCCAGTTGTCAATCAGCAGTTATGGAATGGACGTTGGGCTGCATTGAGTAACTTGGTGGAACCACACTGACCGGTTGATTCCTTCCACATAATTAGGGTTGACGACGGCTACAGAGTGAATCTGTTCAATATTGGGTAGAGGGAAAGTTACAGATAAGCGACGTATAATCGGAACAAATTTAAGAAGAGGTACATCTTCCTCCAACAATGGGGTCATGACATTGTAAAGCTCAGGTATGGCTTCACCACCGAGGACATTGCAATGCATACATCAACTTCAGATAAAATCCCTGCCCCAATCAAGACGTGAGCTTCCATCATAAATTTCTCAGTGAATGCAGTGAGGGTCTCATTTCTCAGATTCCTGATGGTCAAGAACTCGGATTTCCACTGTGACATCTTTTCAATTCCACCAAACAACTGCAGCACCATCTCCTTGACTTCTTAGTATGTAACGAAACTGTCTGTCAGGTAAAAAATGAATTGATCAGCACTCCTGACATCCAAGGTGGAGATCAATAGTTTCGCCCTCCACCAATCTGAAGTTCCTTCAGTTGCAAACTCAAATCATCAAAAGAACCCATGAATATTTCCTTTGCAATCAAATAGTGGCAGCTTATCACTGTAAACCTCCTGGTGCAGCTCATCTTGTCTTTTGAGACCAGTATCCAATGAAAGTTTCAGCTCTTCATATACAAAGTCCCAGCGTCTCATGCAGATTCCTTATCAAGCAACCTGGATGCGACATAAGTGGCAACTGAGTTTTCATCATATTGTAATTGATCAATGGGCCCCCTGTAGTGAGCAACACTAATCTAATTTTGGCGATTCCCTATATAACCACTGAAGTGTTTTTCACACAGGGTTACGCCCACTGAACAATTGGAACAGATGATATGATGATCGTCAGTTCCTCAGGACACTTGTAAACAAACAATTATTATAAAAAGGGAGCATTTTCCCCCAAAACACTTCTTTATTTGAATATAATAAACTCGGTGGATCTCTTTTAGTCCGCTCCCTCTTACTTCCTTCTTCTTTACTCTCAAAAACCTCCCCCCTGTCAGTCCCTTTGTCTTGCTGATATCCCAGACTTCAGTCAGTAACAACTCTTTCGCTTAGTTTATTCATACCACCGTATTCTCATTGGTTTCAGCTTGCTAGTATTCAATTCTTTATTGCCCTGATTTAAGGCAATCTAAATTATCTTTTGTCAAATGTCGACATCACCTTATCTTACTATTTTGAAGACAATAAAATATGACCTGTTATAACCCATTATCGCCTGATCCTAAGGTGAGTGAATACTTTTATATTTAAATTTTATTGCGGGGAAGGCCGACCATGGGATGGACACTTCCAAAATTGACTCGACTGAGACAACACTTAGTAACAGGGAAGGCACCCCAGAGAAGCGATGCTATCTCTTGTTGCCAGCGGGAACGCCACTTATGGGGAAGGGGAGGGAACGCGTGAAGGGGCCGTAGCCACAATTGAACACGTGTAGAGGAAGGGTCTGATTTGATGAACCAGACTGGGAACCAGGAGTATACCAGCTGTCAGCAGCGCGGTGGGAGGTATCCAAACATCCACGCTTGAAAGTGGTCCACCAAATGAGACCGGAATATGTGGAGAGCTTCTGGGAGGGTGGGGATGGAGCCTACGATGGCATCCAAGACAATCGTGTGGATGGTCTACATGGCGATTGCAACCACCAGAGCACGGAGGAAGGGTGGAAGGGGGAGGCCATTGATAAAACAAACATATCTCTTGACAGACTTAAGGGATGTGTTTGATTCTGGCCCAGTAAACGTTGGTCTTCGCGCCATATCACTTTAGACGTAGGGCACTTCTCCAAGCGGTGGAACAGCGTTCCATACTGGCCACACACGACGCAGGATGAGTGTAAAGCGTTAGAGCGCTCAGCTTATGGTACACCTGCCTCAGGCAGCACCACACATGAGAACGGATTTAAGGCTGCAACAGAGGATGGTGAGCGTATTTCAAGATGGTTTTTAGGTCTCAATGGATTAAGTGATGTCCATCATGTCCAGGTAGTCCACCCTGGATAGGACTTGGGCTGTATGGGGATCACGCCATCATGGATGGGTAGCCCCTGTACCTCTTGTGTGAACTGAGGAGAGGGGCGGCCTCTTCAGGTTGTATGTCCGCTAATATGAATTCTCCACTCAGAGATCCGCATGGAGAGTAAGATTCGTTCGTAGTGGGTTTTAGTACCATGAGGACCTGTGGCCGATGGGTGTGAGGCCAAGTATTTCATCAGGGAGTGGGAATTCGATGGATTGTTGAGGCCCAAGGCGCGGGAGAAGTTGGAGCAGGCCGCGCGGGACCAGTGTTGGGAAGGGAGTGTAGGGGCGGTGATGGCTGCAATCCAGGTACCCAAGATCTTGGCGGCATGGGCTTTGAAGTCAAGTAGGCCCATGCCACCATGATGATGAGGGCCAAACATGACCTCTAGCCGTACTGGTGGAGGGCGGCCTGACCAAAGCCAACCTTGTAGCAAAGCATACAGGGATTTGAAGAAGCTTGGGGAGAAGGGGATGGCGTGGGCTCCAAACCAGACTTTGGAGAGGAGCATAGAGTTGGCCAAAACGACCCTGCCAGTAAGGGAAGTAGGGTGGGCTCTGAGGGAGGCGATGCGCTTCGTCACGTTGTCTAGAATATGACTCTCCATTACTGCTGATGCGTATCCGCCTGCCTCCACCCACACGCCCAGATGGCAGACTGGCACTATGGTAGGGCGTGGCACAAAGGGGAGCACCAGTGGGGCGGTGTGGGGTGAGCTGGGAGGGAGAGCGCGTTTGTGAGCAGATGGGCCAGGCTGGGAACTGGTTGCAGGGGCCCAGCAGTTTTGATACCGACCAAGGAGGATGATTTCAGTTTTGGAGGCATTCAGTGCAGCATTACTTACCCGGGAATACTCCTGGATGAGAGCTTCAAGTGAGCATCCATCTTTATTATTAGACACCCCCACCACACAGTTGTCTGCGAACGCCATCATCTTGACTGAGGCTTGGCCTGGAATATGGACCCCAGTGAGTTGGGCATCTATGTTTTGAAGTAGTGGGTCAAGGCTGAAGTTGTATAAGAGTGGGCTAAGGGGTCCCCTTGTCGCAAGCCCCTTTGAGGGTGGACTACTTCCATTAGGAAGCCAGGACCACGTACTGCCATTGTTGCAGATTCCGTGAGCATCATCACCCAGTTGATGAAGTGAGGGGGTAAGCGGAATTGATGGAGGCAGGCCCTGAGGTATTTCCAGTTTACTCTATCATAGGCCTTCTGTTGGTCCAAGAATGCAAGTGCCCCAGTTGGGCTGTGGACTGGCACGCGTTGGCCACAGAATACACGTTGTCCCAAATCAACCTTCTGGGTATGAAACCAAATTGTTCTGGGGATATGGTGGCAGATGCTACAATCCCTAAACGGTTAGCCATGATTTTTGTTAAAATTTTTGTATCCGTGTTAGTTAAAGAAATGGGGCGCCAGTTGGTTAAATCTAGCTTGTCCCCTTTCTTGAAGAGTGTGATGGTGAAGGCCTCTTGTCCTCCTGGCAGAAGGCACGTTTCCAAAAGGCTCTGGTTAAGTGAGGCCAACAGTAGTGGGGATATATATTTGAAGTACTTTTTGTAGAATTCATATGGAATGCCATCTGGGCCTGGGAATTTTTGGTTTGGTGCACCACGAATGGCTGTCCATAATTTGTTCAGAGTAATAAAATTTATTATTTCCGGGTATCAGGAAATGAAGCAGATGTGGGCTCAGTCGAGAAATTCCGCCACTTTGGCCAGCTGAATTGGATTAGATTGGTATAACTCGGAGTAATACTTTTGTGTTTTGATTGCCACTTTGGCTAGCATATCCACAATGGAATCATCTGATCTTCACACCTGTGTGCAGGCCACACTCTGGCATGGTGCAAATTTTTTTTAAATTATATGCAGTGCACTTGTCACCTTTTGTGATGCGTTTGGCCCTGTACTGAACACAAACCCAATGTTTGTGTTGCCCTTTGAGCGCGTTGAGGTGGGCAGCTGCCTCAGCCCACTTCTGGCCCCATGCAGAGCTGTATCTTGTAGCCAGGATGTTGGACTCCAGGTGTGCTAACTCTGCCAGAGCGCGCGAAATGACAGCTGATGTGGCTCGTGAGCATCTGGAGGAGAGGTGGCAAGATTGGCGGATGGTATCTTCTTTGAAAGTTGCCCATGTGGAAATGGGGTCCACGCAAAATGGTGCAACAAACTCTTTTGCCAAAGTTGCTGATTCCATCCACGCGGAAAATCCTGGCGACGCAAGCTTGAGGGGGCGGATTTTGCACTGATGTGGGGCTTAGCAGCTGTGACAGGTAGGTTGTAGGTTATCAAGACCAGTCGATGGTCAGAGAATTCTGTTTTTGTTGTTTTAAAGTGGGATATGTGTGGTTGGAATTTCGCCGGCATAAGGATAAGGTCGATGTAGGACATGGACCTTAATTGGCCATTGTGGACATGGGGGCGTGTCATGTTCTCAAGCAGTGGGGCTTGCCGCAGCAGTGCAGCCATTAACCCAAGGGTGGCCTTTAGAACGCGAAGTTCAATGTGGCCCTGGGGGGTGTGGGAGGAGGAAGGCCACCGGTCCATTGGAGTGTTTAGCTAACAGTTCATGTCGCCAACTACAAAAGGGTATGAGGGTAGCGGGAGGAATTTGACCAATGAGAAAAATTCTGACGCTCTCATGCATCGTTTGGGGCATAGATGTTGATGATATCGTGTACCACGTCAGCCCACAAAAAAGTGACAAGAACTCAGCCATTGAGGAAGGTTTCCAACAATAAAAATTTAAAAAAATTATTTTTCCAAATTAGCACCCCACAGTGCTTCAACCAAAAGGATAGGGATGGGAGGAGCATTATTTTCCAAGCCTCCTTGGAACCTCGCAGACAGTGGGACTCCTGGATGGCCAGGATATCCACGGGTAAATTTTGTTGTAAAAAAACTCAGTTTCCTAGCCTGGGACAGCGAGGCCTTGAGTCTGGCGATATTTAACGTCCCTAAAGTGAAGGTTTCCCCCTCACACCTTAGGTGTGAGGGGTGGGCACCCAGGCCCACTAGCTCTCCTCTAGATCCCCACAGGCCTTCACGGCAGCATGGGTGTTTGCAGCAACGCTATCAGTATTTTTGTTAATTTTTCAGAAAGGTTTGCATTGGCTTTTGCCTTCGCTTTTGTTTCCCCGACGTCGGATGTGATTTTTTGCAGTGCAGATGAGTTTGGTGCACCATCGTGCAGGGCGAAAAAATTTTCAGGTAGGTTGAAGGCCAAATCAGTTTCAACCAGAGCTTGGTTGCAAAGATTGGGAGAATTTGAGTTTACCCTTTGGATCCTCAGATCAGGTGGCCCAATTGGTATGGGCTTCCCAATCTGATTGGTTGATGGATTCCTGATTTGCTTCTGCCACAAAGGTTTCAATGTCCTCCTGGCGTTAGGAGTGTGGGATAGTGGTGGTGACTTTGCCACTTCCTTGGCCGTGGCCCTGCGGGCCTGTTTGGCCTTCTTCCGCTCTTGTGGGGAAATAGGATTTACCAGTAGGTAGCAGCCTTGTGTTCCCCATGGAAAAGCCTCTTTGGTGCTTATGGTTGGTTCATAGTGCGCCTCTCCACTGGCCATGGCTGCCGAGGGGTGCTCTTGGAATGTGACGCCCTCCTTGATGGGGCATGCATGCGCCTTATGGCCGAACGCATCACAGTGGGTGCAAATGGGGGGCGCGCTGTCCATGGTTACCTGGAAAGGGTGGGTGGTATGCCCTTTAATATTAATAAAAATGGAGTGTGGGATCTGGGTTAGGTCCTTCACAATCTTCTCAGTTGGGGTCAGAACTGTGATGGCTTTGCCAGTGCACAAGTGTGGCGTCAGCATGAAGCGTTGCATTTTGAAAGATTGTATTTCGCTATATACGGCAAGACCATCTTTCAGGTGTTGTTCCAAAAATCACGTTTTACCGTAGTAGGCAAGAAGTCAAACGTGAGGAAAATCTGGTTGGATTTTATCCATCTAGTGAATTTTGTTTTGATGACCCATTGCCCTTTGAGGAGGTTGATCACTACGTGCCCTGCAGCAGCCTCATTTGCTGCCTCCTTGTTTTTGAAACCTAGGTCCAGCCAACCATGTGAAATGGAATGAGGTGCGACGTACACCGCGTTTGAGAAAAAA
The DNA here is from genome assembly GCA_022478985.1 of Massospora cicadina. Taxonomy (NCBI): domain Eukaryota; kingdom Fungi; phylum Entomophthoromycota; class Entomophthoromycetes; order Entomophthorales; family Entomophthoraceae; genus Massospora; species Massospora cicadina. Next base: position 55,115 of record JAKSZP010006886.1, on the reverse strand, counting down.
GTGTGCACATCGCCACAAAATTTTCCCATAAAGCCATTTGTTGGATGTCCAGAAACACGTGGACTCCATACTCCACCGATGAAAGTGGCTGGGAGTGTTGTGTATTGAAGTACTGGCTGCATCGTGCTTGCCAAGCAAGGATTTCCGGGGAAATAGTGACCACCAGTTTTTTGAAATTTTTTTCTATTCCGCCAGTTTCTCCGGGGCATTTTTGAACTTTTGAGGCTGCGGGCCTCCCACCTGCTCCTCTTACCTTACTTGCCCAACTGCTCCCTGACATGGGCGCAGACTAATCTCCTCTATGAGATTTATCAAACTAGATTCAGACTAGAATTGAATGGGTTGCAAAAGTGATTGCAACGAGAGAGAAAAGTTTTGTGAGTGACTTATAGCTCTGAAATATCCATGACGTATTCTGTCCATTAAAACTTCAGAGGAATTCCTCCAATGATTCATTGGTAATAATTGTGGCTTGTCATTCAGTGATATAGATTCGCAACATGCCACTTATGCTCTTTGCTTTGCCAGCCAAGTCCTTCGAAGTCGGGCCAAAAAGCTTCCAGCCTCTCACAGGTTCCATCGCTCCTTCTGCTTCAGCTTCTGAGAAGCTTGTAGTCGTCACTTGCAGGATGCCATTGCTCCTTGCATGACAATCTTGTTTCCAGCACTTCACATTGGTATCTTCCGCTGATGACTTTAATAGGGCCATGATTTGGCAACCCCTCATCTATTATCCCTTGTTTGTTAGTCCATATGTTTGGTTTTCTTAATGAAGCCCGTTGGCAGGCACTCAAGACTAATCTTCCACCTCTGGTACCATATCAGGATTACTTAGGGTTATTCTCTGACTGCTCATTCTATACTGTTGATTTCCTCCCTGCTCTGGGGTTTTGCGATTGGCTTCTTCTGACATTTTAATTTCCATTCCCTTAGTCGTTTTATTTCAGGGATCTGCATCCTCTCAAAGAACTTGGTTCTTTGTAGGTCTAGCCCTTTCTAGCGTCCAATCTCACATAGATTTAGATGGGTTATTAATTCCTATAGTGGTCCATCCTCCCTCCACCCAAGAGGCGACAAAGGCGGAATGATCCCTGTTTCAAGGATAATCAGTGAAAATAAAAATTATAAAAATATATTAGTTTTAATATGCGGCTTATAATCTTTTTTACCATATTTTTTATCAATCTTTTTTTCTTCTTATTTTTCATGGGACTTGACCTTGTTTCAGTTCAGCGGTCCATCTTTTTTATTTTTCCCCCAAACTGGGTCCTAGGTATTCTTAAACATAACAGTTTTCTATGGTTCAGAGGTCCTTTTTTTGGCCTTGACCTAATCATCAGGACATGACCAACTTAATGGTTCATCAGTTCTTAGGGAACTATTTTGTTTTTTATTAATCCATCGCTTCAAAAACTTAACATATACTTGATTTACAGATCTTCCATCCAAGAGATTCTTGATGGAGTAGGCGTCAGTTGCCATCTTGGCAATAATCTCAAATGGACCTGACCACAACACATCCAGCTTATTTCTTCTCCCAAAACCATGCGTATCACAATAGGCAACTCTTTTGCCTATTCAATATTCTGCTAAGGGCGGTCAGTTCTTATCATCCGTTATTTTGCGTGTATTCTTTTCTTTAAAGTAGTATTGAATGCTTGCAATTGCATCTCAATTAAAATATTTGTCAGTCAGTTCAAGTACTGTTTGGCACTTATACCTGATGTTGGTTCCACCACTGAATATAAAATTGGTGGCAACACGGCCTTCCTCCTGTATAGCAACTCAAACGGCATTTTTCCCATTGCCATATGATGACTGATAGTGTAACTGAATGTCACTAAACTCAAGTATGTTCCCCATGCGGAAGTTCTTCCTGGAACCAGCTTCCTCAGCGTCATGGCCAGCGTTCCATTCACTCGTTCTATCAGTATGTTTGTCTCCAGCTGGTAAGGTACAGACATGACACCTCTGATCCCCATTATTTCATTCAATAAAGGGATTACATGAGATGTGAAATTTGTTCCACTATCGCACAACAAGACCTGCGGGCATCCATAGTGATATACTATCTGATCTAGATAAATGTGCAGTGCTTGTAGCATCTACTTTCACCAGGGCCTTCATCTCAACCCATCTCTTCAAATGGTCAGTAGTAACTATTATGTACTTAACTCCCCCTGTGCTCATCATCAGTGGTCCCATCACGTCAATGGACACCATATTCCAGGCAAATCCAGTGTAGACTGGACAGTATCCAATTGTATTCTTATGTGGCTTGTGAAGCTGGCACTCCACACAACAAGCTAGATAGTCAGTGACATCGTAGTTGATTGACTCATAATAGCAGTACTGGCAAATATGGTCAGTTGTTTTTCTCAGGCCTCCATGTCCAGCAACCTTATGAGCGGCTTGAAAAATAGCTGCTTTTTCCGACAGCTTTGGGAATAGTAATCGCTTCCTGTTAATCATCTTAAACACTTGTCCATCCATGTTCTCAGTGTTTCCATTGCTTTTCGAAGCACACCTTGGATTTCTCAGGGCCCGTTCCCAATTTCCCTGTTGACCATTCTCTGGAATAACTCATCTGCTTGAGGTTATACCATCTGGACTATTGGTAACTGTGATAAGCCATCTGCATTATGGTGAAAATACCCCACTTGGTGGACAATTTTGTAATCAAAAGCCTGTAGATTAAGTACCCATTGGGACAGTCAACCTTCTGGTTCTCTCAAACTGTGGAGAACGCAATGAAGAGTGGTCTGTCACCACTTTGAAGTTCATTCCGTGGATTTACACCCCAAACTGCTTCCAGGCGTAAATGACCACAAGGCATTCCCGCTCAGTTATGGTGTAATTCCACTCATCAGATGAGAGTGTCTAGCTAACATATGCCACCAGATGTTCGTCCCCAAGTTCATCTACTTCGCTTAATATGGCACCAATCTCTGTCAATGAAGAATCAGTTTTTATAATAAATTCTTGATTAAAATTCGGATATTTCAATATTGAAGAGTCTGTTAGGTTCTGGCGTAACTCATCAAAGGATTCCTAAGCTTCTTCATTCCATACAAATACTTTCTTTGAATCCTTCAACAGATGGAATAAGGGCTCAGAAAATCGGGAGAAGTACTGTTTAAATCTTCTGTAGTATTCAACCATTCCAAGAAGTACTTAGATGTCTTGGACACTCTTCGGCACAGCCATCCATTCTATGGCTTCAATCTTCTGGGCTTATGGCTGCAATCCACTAGAGTTGATCACAAAACCCAGATATTCCAACTCTTTCTTGAAGAAGTGACATTTCATTGGCTTAATCTTCAGGTTAGCCATGGACAGTCTCTTGAATACTCCTTCCAAGTGGTGTAGATAGTCAGTAAACGTCCTACTGAACACATTGATATTTTTCAAGTACACCAAGATGCATGACAACTTCAAGTCGCTCAGTATAGCATCCATGGACCTCTGGAACGTTGCAGGCGCATTGCATAAACCCTGGGGCATCCTCATCGGTTGGTATAGCCCCTGTGCAGCAATAATCGCGCATTTTCTTGGTATTATTTTAGGAAATCAATTTGCTAATATCCTGAGATTAGATCAATTATGGAGAAATACTTTGCTTCTCCAAATTGATCTAGCAAATTGTCAATTCTTGGTAGGGGATATAAATCCTTCTTCATAATCTTATTCAGCCTTTGGCAGTCAATCACCACCTGATTGGAGCCATTCTTTTTCTTCACAATTAGAACTGGACTTGCCTAGGGACTTATTGACAGAACTAGAAGCCCATGCTTCACTAGTTTGCTGATTTCATCTTTCACTAACTCTTTGGCTGCATTTGACCATTGAATTGGTCTCATCCTGATCAGCAAATTTTCCTAATATTGACCTTGTGGATCACATCTCTTGAGCATCCCAAATTGTGGTCATTTTGAGTGAATACTTTCCAATACACTTTGAACAATTTGAGCACCTCCTCTAGCTGGCCTTCCATTAGATCAGCGAGTTGCACTCAACAAATAGGATGATAACCTCAGTTACCCTGGCCAGTAATCCCATCTCATCAAGAGTTCCAAAATTGTGGAATTTCCTCAATTTCACTGTCAGGGTTTTCTTTACTTTTTAGGTCTGAAACTCATAGACCAATCAAATCAATTTTTTAATATTTTTAAACATATATATATATATAATTGTATTTTTCTTTTGCAATGGGACTTGCAACCTACAAAATGGTCCAGAGGTCCTTCTTTTCCCCTTCATCCAAACTAGGTCCTAGATAACTCTGACCTACCAGTTATTGTGGTTCAAAACTTATCCTCTTTAAATTTAACCATCCATTTGGTTCAGTGGTCCTCTTCTAAGACTTGACCAAAATCTCAGAACATAACCATTTAACAATTCATGGGTCCGCTGGGAACATTGCAAATATTTTCTCTTAGGCTCAATACTTCCAATTAGCATTAATTTTCTTCACTATACAACCAGCAGCACTGTTTCTTCACATATAGGCTACACTTGCCAATTTTTAATACTTTGAATATATTAGACCTTCAATTAAACTGATTATTGTCCAATGGGTCCTAATTTCATCTCATATTTTGGCAACAGATTCTTGGATCCTCATATTCTATTATCCAACAGTTCCATCTGATTGTTCAAATCATTTTTCTCCTGAAAGCGATTTTCTGGCATTCATTGCCATCTTTAATTACACAGGTCGTTCTAGCCTCGTTGGCTTCATCCAATTTCTCCTGAATTGATGAACTCGTCTCCAGCAACTTCTGATCATTGGGTGAGTGTTATTGATTCAAACGATTTTCTCCACTATCTTGGATCAAACGTTTCCTGTTTTGCCTTCATATCTTCATTGGTATAGTAATCCAATTCTTCTTATTGATTGCTTCCTATTTCATCTAATGCCTCATCTAAACACTCACTCCTCAGGACTATTTAAAGCAAACCCAATTTCAACCTGAGTAGAACCTGCTGTTCCTCAGGACTATTTTAAGCAGACCTAAATTCAACCCAAGTTGGCCCTGCTGATCCTCAAGATTATTTTAAGTGGACCCAATTTCAAACTGAGTTGGCCCTTCTGATGCTCTTCATCTCAAGTAGATTTTGGGTGGAACAGGTTTCCTTGTAGCACTAGATAGTTCCATATCTAGGCTGCAAGTCTTTTTCCCTGGTAATGAGTATCTTTAATTTGCTTCATTGGAGATCCACTTCTGAGCATGGTGAACGCCAATAAACGTGATCCACTTCACGTTCAGATTTAGAAACATATTCATAGGACATCATGTTCTAAGTTCATCTACTAGACTACACTCATGTAGTGAGCACCAATTAGTAAAAATTCATTAGTTCTGGTTATTATTGGCCAATAACCCTTATATAATTATTACTTTAACAGGTTTGGATCTTGTGCAATTTGTCTGCATTATATTATTGTTGATATAATCAGTTGATAATAGTATAACAACTATTATCTATAGCTGAATAGAATTCTTAAATCTTGCCCCAATGCTCAGCCAGTATTTCTGCTCAAAATACTTGAGATGTCTTAATATAGGGATTTGTTCCCTCGTACTGTCTAATTTGATCTTCTCTGAGTTTCCCTGGTGACAATTTTTCTAGTTTGACACACAGTCAGCAGCAATCCCTGATTTTTTTCTGCTTCTTCTATGGATCCCCACTCAGATACTATCTCTTTTCCTTAAAGATTCTCCCATCTATCGCACACAGCAATAAAATCCCTGAGAAATAAAAAACAATTGAAAGTTGATAAATTTACTACTTAAACTATAAACCAGATGAAAAATATAGAACTGTATATCTGTAGTATCTTCTAACTAATTAACTAACTAACTTTTCTTATTATGAATGAATTCTAGGGAATTTATAGTGGGGATTTAGTCGTCTAATCCTTGGTTGACACTTCTTCAATGAAACGGCAGCTGTTGCCATTTAATCATCCATCCTCGTCTCAGCAGCAATGCTCTTCCCCATCCTGGCTAGGATTCTGTCATTGGACATCCTTGAGACCTTTAAATGGAAATAGTTCAAAAACGTGTCCCTAATGTATTTCTCTCGATCTAAGAGAATTAACCATATTTGGCTAGCGACCTGCTTAGGTAATGGGACTTGTTACCCAATAAGGCAGGTCACAAACCAACTGATCAATTCACTAGTTGCAGGCGGAATCACTAGCCTTGCAACTTACTTCTTTCATTTCCAATCAGTCAGTGATGAAACCCAACTGATCCCAATTGGTACACCTGATAGTTAATCACAATCATATGCTCCTATTTCATCTGCAACTCCGCCTGACTATATTATAAGCATTCATCCAGATTGATCCTTGAAAGATCCAACCAGGCGAATATTTTAAAGTCCCCCAAACATAGTTACTCTAAAATCAGGGTTAACCGATTTCTAATTCTCCTTGTATTAGGTAATAAATCCTAGCGATTCCTGGTAATCTAGCATGCTGGGAATATGGGCAAAAATCCCAAAAAGATGGAAGGATGAAGATGCATCCCAAAGCACACAAAGGGGTGCTATAGAAGCTGTGTCAGTCCCAATTTTTGGAAAAGAGAATTAAGCTATTCTGAAGATTTTTATGAGGTGGATGATGCTATGGAAGCAACAAGTAAATTTTAGATCGTCCTGCCAATATGAATGCCCAAACACTCAAATGGCAAGCCTGAATGCCAGAAGCACTGCTGCTTGAATGACGTTGAATTGAGCTGTGAAATATTTCACCAGTGAGCGCCAATAGGACACAAATGCAAATTGAAACCAGACAATGAACTAATTTATCACAGCCCCAGGGCCCGTGGGTTTTGGAGTTAAAATAAAGGAGATCAGAATTGGGGGTTTGAATTTTAATTTTAATTTATTTTAATTTATTGTGGGGAAGGCCGACCATGGGACGGACACTTCCAAATATGACTCAGATGAGACAAAACTTAGTACCAGGGGAGGCACCCCAGAGACGCGATGCTATCTCTTGTTGCCAGCGGGAACGCCACTTATGGGGAGGGGGAGGGAACGTGTGAAGGGGCCGTAGCCACTACTGAGCACGTGTGGAGGAAGGGGTCTGATTTGATGAACCAGACTGGGAACCAGGAGGAGACTAGCTGTCGGTGACGCAGTGGAAGATATCCAAACATCCACGCTTGAAAGTGGTCCACCAGATGAGACCGGAATCTGTGGACAGCTTCAGGGAGGGTGGGGATGGAGCCAGCGATGGCATCCAAGACAATCGTGTGGATAGTCCACATGGCGATTGCAACCACCAGAGCACGGAGGGAGGGTGGGAGGGGAGGCCATTGATGAAGCAAACATATCTCTTGACAGACTGAAGGGATGCGTTTGATCCTGGCCTAGCAGACGTTGGTCTTCGCGCCATATCACTTTAGAGGTGGGACACTTCTCCAGGCGGTGGAACAGCGTTCCATACTGGCCACACACGACACAGGATGAATGTAAAGCGTTAGAGTGCTCAGCTGTACGATACACCCGCCTCAGGCAACGCCACACATGGGAGCGGACTTGAGGCTGCAACAGAGGATGGTGTGCATATTTCCAGATAGTCTTTTGGGTCTCAGTGGAATAAGGGATGTCCATCATGTCCAGGTAGTCCACCCTGGATAGGACTTGGGGCCGAATGGGGATCACGCCATCATGGATGTGTAGCCCCTGTACCTCTTGTGTGAACTGAGGAGAGGGGCGGCCTCTTCAGGTTGTATGTCCACTAATACGAATTCTCCACTCTGCGCTTCGCATGGAGAGTAGGATTCGTTTGTAGTGGGTTTTAGTCCCGTGAGGACCTGTGGCTGATGTGTGAGATGCGAGGTATTTCATCAGGGAGTGTGGGTTTGGTGGATTGTTGAGGCCCAAGGCTCGGGAGAAGTTGTGGGCCGCGCGGGACCAGCGTTGGGATGGGAGTGTAGGAGTGGTGATGGCCGCGATCCAGGTGCCCAGGATCTTGGCAGCATGGGCTTTGAAGTCAAGCAGGCCCATGCCACCATGATGATGAGGGCCAAACATGACCTCTAGCCGTACTGGTGGAGGGCGGCCTGACCAAAGCCATCCTTGTAGCAAAGCATACAGGGATTTGAAGAAGCTTGGGGAGAAGGGGATGGCGTGGGCTCCAAACCAGACTTTGGATAGGAGCATAGAGTTGGCAAGAACAACCCTGCCAGTGAGGGTAGTAGGGTGGGCTCTGAGAGAGGCGATTCGCTTCGTCACGTTGTCCAGTATATGGCACTCCATTACTGCTGACGCGTATCCACCTGCCTCCATCCATACGCCCAGATGGCGTACCGGTCCTATGGTAGGACGTGGCACAAAGGGGAGCACCAGTAGAGCGGTGTGTGTTGAGTTAGTAAGGCGTGGATGTGGGCGAGCAGATGGCCGGGTTGGGAACTACTTGCTGGGGCCCAGCAGTTCTGAAACCGACCAAGGAGGATGATTTCAGTTTTGGAGGCGTTCAGTGCCACGATGCTTACCCAGGAATATTCCTGGATGAGGGCTTCAAGCGTGCGTGCATCTTTGTTATTAGACACCCCCACCACGCAGTCATCTGCAAATGCCATCATCTTGACTGGGGTTTGGCCTGGCACATGGACCCCAGTGAGGTGGGCATTCACATTTTGCAGTAGTGGATCAAGGCTGAAGTTGTATAAGAGTGGGCTGAGGGGGTCCCCTTGTCGCAGGCCCCTTTGAGGGCGGACTACTTCCGTTAGGAAGCCTGGGCCACGCACTGCCATTGTTGCAGATTCCGTGAGCAGCATCACCCAGTTTATGAAGTGGGGGGGGTAGGCGGAATTGATGGAGGCAGGCCCTTAGGTATTCCCAGTTTACTCTATCATAGGCCTTTTGTTGGTCCAAGAATACAAGTGCCCCAGAGGCTGTGGACTGACACACATTAGCCACAGAGTGCACGTTATCCCAAATTGACCTTCTGGGGATGAAAACCGAATTGTTCTGGGGAGATGGTGGCAGATGCTACAGTCCCTAAACGGTTAGCCATGATTTTTGTTAAAATTTTGGTGTCTGTGTTTGTTAGAGAAATGGGGCGCCAGTTGGCTAAGTCAAGCCTATCCCCTTTCTTGAAGAGTGTGACAGTAAAGGCCTCATGTCCTCCTGGTAGGAGGCGCATTTCCAACAGGCTTTGGTTGAGTGAGGCTAGCAGCAGTGGGGATATATATTTAAAATATTTTTTGTAGAACTCATATGGAATGCCATCTGGGCCTGGGCATTTTTGGTTTGGCGCACCATGAATGGCTGTCCATAATTCGTTCGGAGTAATTAAATTCATTATTTCTGGGTATCAGAAAATGGTGCAGATATGAGCTCGGTCAAGAAATTCCGCCATTTCAGCTGGCTGAATTGGTTCAGCTCGGTATAACTCAGAGTAATATCTTTGCATTTCAATTGCCACTTCAGTCGGTGTGTCCACAATGGAATTATCTGATCTTCGCACCTGTGTGCAGGCCACGCTCTGGCATGGTGCAAAAAATTTTTTAAAGAAGTATGCGGTGCACTTGTCACCTTTAGTGATGCGTATGGCCCTGTATTGGACACAAACCCAATGTTTGTGTTGCCTTTTGAGTGCATTGAGGTGGGTGGCTGCCTCCGCCCACTTCCGGCCCCATGCAGGGCTATATCCTGTGGCTGGAATGTTGGACTCCAAGTGGGCCAATTCCGCCAGCGTGCACGAAATAACCACTAATGTGGCTCGTGAGCGCCTGGAGGAGAGATGGCGATAGTGGCGGATGGTGTCTTTTTTGAAAGTTGCCCATGTGGAAATGGGGTCCGCGCAAAACGGTGCAACAAATGATTTCGCCAAAGTTGCCTCTTCCACCCACATGGAAAATCCTGGCGACGCGAGCTCAGGGGGTGGATTTTGCACCAATGTGGGGCCTTTGCAACTGTGACGGGTAAGTTGTATGTTATTGAGACCAGTTGGTAGGCAGAGAATTCCATTTTCATTGTTTTGAAGTGGGAGATGTGGGGTTGGAATTTCGCCAGCACTAGAATAAGGTCAATGCGGGTCATGGACCTTAATTGGCTGTTGTGGACGTGGGGACGCGTCATATTTTTGAGCAGTGGGGCATGTCGTGGCAGCACATCCATTAACCCAAGGGTGGCTTTTAGAACGCATAGTTCTACGTGACCCTGTGGGGCGTGGGGTGATGGCAGCCACCGGTCCGTTGGTGAGGTTAGCCAACAGTTCATGTCACCAACTAGGAAAGAATTGGGGGGTAGCAGGAGGGATTTGACCGACGAGAAAAATTCTGATGCTCGTGTGCACCATTTGGGGCGTAAATGTTGACTATTGTGTGCACAACGTCGGCCCATAAGAAGGTGACAATAAGCACTCAGCCATTTAGGAATGTTTCTGAGGATGTGAATTTGAAAAATTATTTTTCTGAATTAGCACCCCACAGTGCTTCGACCAAAAGGATAGGGATGGTAGGAACATTGTTTTCCAAGCTTCCTCGAAACCTTGTGGACAGTGGGACTCCTGGATGGCCAGGATATCCACGGGTAAATTGTGTTGTAAAAAACTCAGTTTCCTAGCCTGGGACGGGGAGACCTTGAATCCAGCAATATTCAGCATCTCTAGAGTGAAGGTTTCCCCCATTGCACCTTAAGTGCGAGGGGGTGGGCCCCTGGGCCCACCAGCCTCTTCCAGGTCCCCACAGGCTTTCACAGCAGTGCGGGTGTTAGCAGCAACGCTATTGGGGTTTTTGTTAGTTTTTATGGAAAGAGTCGCGTTGGCTTTGGCCTTCACTTTTTGTTTTCCTGACGTTGGACGAATTTTTTGTGGTGCGGATAAGTTCAGTGCACCGTCAAGTGGGGCAAAAAAAATTTTCAGTTGGGATAGGTCCCAAGTTGGTTTCAACCAGAGCTTGGGTGCAGCGATTGGGTGAGATCAAATCTCCCATCAGATCTCAGATTGAGTGGCCCGCTTGGCATAGGCTTCCCAATCTGATTGGGTGATGGATTCCCAAGTTGCTTCCACCGTGAAGGTCTCCATGTCCTCCTGGCGTTGTGAGTGTGGGATGGTGGTGGTGGCCTTGGCCGCTTCCTTGGCCGTGGCCCTATGGGCCTGCTTGGCCTTCTTCCACTCCTGTGGGGAGATGGGCTTTACCAATAGGTAGCAGCCTTGTGCTCCCCATGGGAAAGCCTCCTTGGTGCTTGCAGTTGGTTCGTAGTGCGCCTCTCCACTGGCCATGGCTGCCGAGGGGTGCTCTTGGAATGTGACGCCCTCCTTGATGGGGCATGCATGCGCCTTATGGCCGAACGCATCACAGTGGGTGCAAATGGGGGGCGCGCTGTCCACGGTTACCTGGAATGGGTGGGTGTTATGCCCTGTGATATCAATAAAGGTGGAGTGTGGGATCTGGGTTAGGTCCTTCACGATCTCCTCAGTTGGGGTCAGAACTGTGATTGCTTTGCCAGTGCACAGGTGTGGCATCAGCATAAAATGTTGCATTTTGAAAGATTGTATTTCGCCATATATGGCGAGACCATCTTTCAGGTGTTGCTCCAAAATGTCACGTTTTACCGTAGTAGGCAAAAAGTCAAACGTGAGGAAAATTTGATTCAATTTTGTCCATCTGGTGCATTTGGTTTTGATGACCTGTTGCCCTTCGAGGAGGTCAACCACTATGCGCACCGCTGCAGCCTCATCTGCTGCTATTTTGCTTTCGAAACCTAGGTCCAGCCAACTGTGTGACATGGAGTGAGGTGCATCGTACACCACAGTCAGGAAAATTTTGTGTACATCTTCACAAAATTTTTCCCATAAGGCCATTTTTTGGATGTCCAGATACACACGGACTCCGAATTCCACCGATGAAAGTGGCTAGGAGTGTGGCGTGTTGATGTACTGGTTGCTTCGTGCTTGCCATGCGAGTATCTCCGGGTAAATTGTGACCACCAGTTTTTTTAGATTTTTTTCTATTCCGCCAGATTCTCCAGGGCATTTTTGAACGTTAGAGGCCATGGGCCTTCCGCCTGCTCCTCTTGCCTTGCTTACCCAACTGCTCCCAGACATGGGCGCAGACTAATCCCTTCTATGAGATTATCAAACTAGATTTAGTCTTGACTTGAATGGGTTGTAAAAGTGTTTGCAATGAGAAAGAAAAGTTTTTGGGGGGTTTGAATTTCGTCATAGGAAAAATTATATTAGGGGTGCAAAATTTTTATTGCAATCTAAAGATAGAAATTCAAACATCAGTTTTCTCAGTGTGTTAAGACTGATTAAATAGATGAAGAATTTGGGAATAGCTTAGAAAAGCTTAGGATTGGGGCCCTTGAGATTAACCTAACCTTATGGACATCAAGCAAGGGGAAAAACAAATTATTTCAAACCAACATCAAAATTGTTGGCAGTGGTATAAGTCATTGTTAGTTCATCTACAGGCGCCTGATTTACTGATTTACTTTGTGCTTGATGGCTAGAGTGATTGTGTGTTGTCCAATGGGCAGCGGGAACCTCCAAGGCCACCCCACATAGGGTTTGTCCCATGAGGTCAGGAACATATTTGGGATGGCCAACCCACCTGCACTTGGTTGTTCCCTTGTCCGTTGGACCAGATGAGAACTGTTGAATGAGGGTTTTGATACTGCCAGTGAGGATTTCAAACTTGCGTCAGAATTTCCCAATAGCTGATGACATTAGTGAGTTCCTCCAACAATTTGACATTAGGAGCATTCTTCATAGAATGTACACACTCATTGAGCTTTGTTCCCAATATGTCTGGTGTAGGTTTGAGCCTGCAACAACATTTCTCAATGGCCTGAGGCCATTGATGAATTTTTTGAGGATTTGACACTAGATGCATTGGTTTCTGAAAATGCTTTCCTGTCAGGTTTTGTATTTAAGATTTTGCAATTGTAAACTGCTTAACATCAAAGATTTGTCGCTGTTAATTGTACTCAGCCCTTTTGCTCCAACTGGGTGCCAATACATTGCCAACTTGCTACAGGTTCCCTTAATCCGCCCCATGGATCTTTAGATGTAAGAATTGGGGTTGGGGCAGAATCCTCAAAGAATACGCTGTCACCCACTACTTTTCCACCACATGGGCGAGATATCCCGGGGTGATGAGGGGGGCCTCCGGTCTTCTTGGCCCCTTCTTGGATGGGAAAGGGAACAACTCCCAATCCAAGTTGAGAGGACGCTCCCCCAGACTTACGCATGAAGACTATGAAACAGATGTATCAAATGCATGAACTATTCCATGCATACTAACCCCTATGCCCACTCTGAGTCTCTCACATCGTCCTATTCATCCTGAAGGCTCCCCAAGTTGGTCAAACTTGAGAAGAGAAACTGCCTCTCCTATTAAAGACTCAGGCAGAGAAGATTTTAAACTGCTGAATTTGCCAGGATAGAAAAAGAAGGCAATATTAACTCCTTCTCAAAGCTTTTTTGGAAGACCATGAGAGGAGCGTCTAATCATGCAAAAACAACAGCTCTCATCAATTGTTTGGGTTTGCACAGCCTAGACCTTGTAAATTCCTCTTTAAGGAAATATTAGTCTTACAATGAGGCCAAAAAGGCTGTCATTAAGAAATTTGGTGGGCCAAAAAAGCTGTCAACCCATAAAAATGCTTTTCAATATTGAGTTCAGACCCAATGGGTCCATAAAGGACTTTGCTGACCGATTTTATCATTAAGCCCAAGCGCTCCTTGGATTGAATAATAAGACCAAATTTGATGCAAAAATTGCCATGGAACACGACGTAAAGCCCAATTGCAATTTGCCGTGAGTCATGATTCCTGCCTTTAATTGCAATATGAAAATAAACAGACTTGTGGATTACTTACACTGCTGGGCATGAAGTTTTGAGGCACCAAATCAGCAAAACAACTAGCAGAGGGTTCATTCTCCACAGAAAAATAATAATATAAGCCACTATCAGCAGAGAAAATGAGAATTATAGGGACCAGAATAGACCGTCACAAACCCAACTCCATCATTTGCCATCATTGTGGCAAAAAAGGGCACTTTGCCAATAAGTGTTATACTTGAATGATGAAAAACTGGGAGTTAATATGTCTTTTAAATTTGAAAAGGACTCAGAATTGGGAAAAAGCTAATGGATTAGAGGAGGAATGCTCTACTGCCACCTATCACAATGAAAACATTCCTCCCTATCACAACAAACGTTTTGTGTCAGATCCAATTTACAAAGACTCTCTTGCATCATATTATGGCTAATGATGTACATATGGTCACAACCAGATCCTGGAAAAACTAAAAGCCAAGAGAAGCTTAAGAAGAATCATGAATAAAGGTGGCTAAACCATACGCTAAGAAAATTATGGACCATGGCCTTGATCCCAGTACTACTTATCCCGCAAGCTGACATCTTTAAATAATTTAGAGGTCGTAAAACCCATGCGGACTCTGGCAGAAAACTTCTTATTATTCTGTTCATGCCTCAAATAACACTTGGAGTCATGCAACACCGATGCTATTTATCTAATAAAACTTATAAACCATACTTTGAGTGTACTTATGCCAATATTGCTGTCAATAAGGTCCATGGTCAGGTTATTATCAACAGTGATGCTCCTTAAAAATCATCAGCACTAAGTTGGTGGAGAATTTAAAATAGCTCTAAATGTTGCTTATGATTAATAATATGGCACTGCAGGAACATACAACCAGAGTTCTTGAGTATGTAGTGCTTTACCTATAAGGTTTGTATCCATAGTATCCGCTCCAGCTATAGTTCTACCAAATCAGAATTATGAGATCCTTATTGGTACCACTTTTATGAGAAGATATGGAATGTTACTAGTCATAAGGATGACAACTTAACTATCCTTAACCAAACCGTCCCAATTTACTATACAAAAAACGCATAATTGGGACTTAAAAAGCCTAATCAGGTCATTAATTGGCATATCAGGACGGAAAAATCCCCATTGAATACCCTAAATTGAAGCGCCGTGTCAACCCTATCATTGCAAATCCATGAGACTATTGACATACCCCTTCAAGAAAACAAGGAGCTAACTTTGGTCTCTGAAATACAGGCAGTAATCTCAACTGGGCTAACAAATCAAATCCCAGAAAGACTTATGGAAAAGTTTATCAACCTTGATCCCAAACTTGATTTGAACCTAATGTGGCGCCTGGGATTATTATCCTGGACATCAAGAAATTAGTATACTCTGCACAAACATGAAGAATCGGATTATATTCATCATTAGGCACAGATGGTACCTATCTCTTATAATTTCAATAACGGAGAATAAATTATTTCATGATTTTGGAGACTCTGGATGTGCTAGGGCTTTTTGATGATGGGTTACATTATGGTTACTATGTCTTACCTGTGGCCAATTTAGGGGAACTAAATGAACAGGAGAAAGACCAAGCGTTAGCATTATTTAAAAAATTTACCATCATTTATTTGCCAAGGACGATTTTGACTTGTGTGCACAAGAGGAATAGCCATATGATAGGTACTGGATGGAGTTTAAAAAATATGATATGTAATGGGGTTCATTTGCCTATCCAATTAATGCTGATTAGACGTTTAAAAGTTACTGAGGAGGTTTTATCAATAGAGTTTAAGGAACTTCTCAAATGCAGTTTTCTGACACCATCTAATATTCCTTGGACTGCCCCAATTCTAATGTAAAAAAGATGGGATTAACAGGGTTTTGTTGACTACCAGAATCTCAACAACATTACAAAAAAGGACTCCTATCCTCTTCCATGTATTGATGATGCCATAGATAGGCTTGGGGTGTGCCGAGTTCTTCTCAGGGTGAATTTAATTGGTGGGTATTGGCAGATTGACAATTCCCAAAGCTGAGCGAGAAAAGTGCGCTATTATTACTCAGGAAGGGTTATTTCAACTTTCAAGGATGCCACAAGAACTCTGTACTGCTCAGCGACCTTCCAGAGAGCAATGGACCCCATACTGGGCGATCTCAAATTAGTCATGTGTACTAGTATACCTAGACAATATCAACGTTTTCAGTCTCACCTTTATTGAACATCTGGAAAAGGTTTTCAAGAGGTAGCAGCTTCAAATTTGAAGATTAAGACCCAGAAGTGTCAATTTTTAAGGACCAACTAGAGTATCTTGGATTTGTAATTGATAAATAATGTATTGCCACAACCATCAAATTGGATGTAATATCTAAAATGATGAGGCCCAAATTTAAGTGTTACATATAAATATTTTTTGGGTATGATTGGGTACTATTGTCAATCTATTGCTGACTTTGCTCGAATTGGAGAACCTTTATTTTATCTACTTAAGGATAAGGTTTCTTTTATGTAAAAATTTGAGCTGGTAGGAGGTATCTGATCAGCTTTGTTTGGCCCTATTAGTTTCACTAATATTGCACTATTTTTCCTTTTGACCAAGAGTTTATTGCCCAGGTGGATGCGTCATTAATGTAGTTGGAGCCTTTCTGTCCCTTGTAAGAGAAGATGGTGAAGAGCAACCAGTAGCCTATGCTAGTTGGACCTTAGATGCCCATGAGAGAACTTATTCCATGACAGAAAGGGAACGTTTGGAATTTATATATGCCTATACAAAGTTCTGGTATCTTCATGGAACGCATATAACAGTGGTTACTGATCACGCAACCATAAGCTGGCTTAATAACTAGAAGGTTCCAGAAGGACCTTTAACTCACTGGGCACTTAAGCTGAAGGCTTATGATTATACTATCAACCATCAGGCTGTTGCTAAGCATCAGAATACTGATTGCTTGTCTTGTCTACCCATTATGGAAGCTCTCTGTCAGCCTACAGATGCCTTATTACAGAAAATGGTTAATTAAGATTTTGACGATGAGCCTGAGTCAGTGCAGAAAACTCTCCAAATAAGAAATGACACCTACACTTAAAAAGGAGTCTTTTTCAATGTGATTGATGGGAAGAAATATATATTACCCATCCCTTGGCCCAAGCATATTTAATTTTGGCTGCTCATAAGGCCACTGGCCATGGATGTTTTAAAAATAAACAAAGGAGCAACTAAAGAAGAATTATTTGGGAATCAATGCATTTTGAAATCCATGAAACCTTGAGTTGTTGCCAAGAGTTCCAGACAAAACCCCTTCCAAAATTCTACTTTATACCAGCTTGTTTAGCCCAAATTTTCTTGGTACACTATATTTATAGATGTGGCTAAACCCTCCCAAATAGCAATGTGAAAGCCAAATACATTATTGTGGTAATCAATCACTTGACTAAATGGGTTGAAGACAGGGCTACTTGGGGACTAGGAGCCTCAACGACTGCTAAATTCATCTTGGAGCAAGTTATCAGCACGGATGCCCTGAATTCATATAGATGATAATAGCACAATTTTACTTCATTTATTCTCCAAAAGCTCAATGAGTTAATGGGAGTGCGTGGTGTTCTGTCAACTCCATACACCAAAAACAAATGATAAAGTAGAACGAGTTAATGGAACATTTGTTAATATTTTAAGAAAACTAACTTTTCAGAAGTCCTTCAAATGGAGTACATTTCTCAGTTCAGCAATTTTTGCCTACAACATCTCTTAACATTTAGCCACAAAGATGTCTCCTTTCCAACTTCTTTTTGGGAAACACAGACTTACCGCCGTTGTTGTATTCTTTGCTACAATAAACCCAAGAGTTGAGCGGCTTGCAGAAACATAAATAAAACTACAATCCCAGTATTTTTATAACAAACCAAACTTCATAAGACCTAAAATTAAAAGGATAAAAATATTTGACATAATCTTCCCAAATTCGCTGTGGATGATGATTTATTATTTTGTAATACCCATGGTTCAGGCCAAACTCACAAATTAAATAGCATTTGGGGTTGGCCCAATTGACATAATTGAGAAAACGTTGAACTTCACTTACCCTATTAATGAGAAAAAGTTGGAGCATGTCTATAATTGAGTCCATTTCTAGTTCCTAAGAAATTAAAGGAAACTGGATGATTAAGAAATACGAAAATTACTCTTATAATAAAAATAATAAAACTGATAAAAGAGAAAAAATTGAAATATAAATTATATCTCAAAAAATGAAAGACTCTCTTTCTGCTTGGCATAACTTTCTGAGCAAATTAATTCAGTAAATTAAAAGCAAATGCTTAATCGCACACCTAAGTCTTTCTTTGATGTTGTTGGATCCCCCACCAACTGTCCCAGCATGGGGCAGAGGCGAAACTCCACCCTCCATTTTCTGTATGACAGAAAAACGCGCTTGGACTGGCTCACCCAGTCATTCCAAACCCTTTGATGATTCAAGCCTTCCAAGGATCTCGATGCCCATCTTTCCCAAACCCAAGCAGTGCCCCACTGCCCCCTGGTGCTCCCCTGGAGCAACATGCGTTTTGGCCTTAAGGTCAAATATGGAAAATTCTTCCCCTATGATGACCAAGCCATTATCAAAATGGCTCAGGCGGTGATGACACCAGCCTGTTTCATTGACTTCCACCCCTATAAGGGGTACTTTGATCTTGGCTACCCCTGTGAAGCCAATGCAGCCAATGCGGCAATGGTGCCACTAATATTCAATAATATTCCCCTCCCAACAACTTGGACCCAGCTCCCAATGGACACTACCTTGGTGGTCCAGTTCGCTGGTTTGCCCACCCACCTCCCCCCAAAGTGCTCCACCAGGAGCTGATAGAAGGTTTGGCAGCCTACGGCGCCAACCCCATCTTACAATTTGTGGTCCCAAATGGGGCCACACGCCTCGCTGGGCCTCAGGCATATGCCATGATCAGCCCTGAATTTACAAAAATTTCTTTGGCAATTCCCCCTCGTGCCACCATCCCATCTGCCCCCAACCATCCGTTCTGGGCCCGCGTTGAGGGCGGACGGATGATTTGTCCATCCTGTTTCAAGTTAGACCTCTCAAAATGTAAATGCCCATACTCAGAAACTTCTGCTGATGCCAAAAATTTCCTGACACCCACCAATCTGCTGCCCACCCCATGCCAACTCTGACATGGGGTATGATCCTACCTTCCCCTACTCCAATGCCTGATGCTGCAGCTACATCTGCAGCCACCAATCAGCATCCAACTTGCCTCAATGCCATAAATAAATCTACCAAATAAACATCAGATTGGATCCCAGTTTGATCCCATGTTTCTGCAAATGAATCAAACAAACCTCAACTGTACAATGATTCCCCAATCCAATTCAACCAAAATCCATGGATATTTTTTTTAGTACTAGATGGTCCCAACCAAAATCCATGGGTATTATTGGATGAAATTGATGAATCAGGTAACGTCATTGAAGAACTGTTGCTGCAAGTTGATCGGCTCTGTAATGCAGAATGGGATGCAAAATTCCCGCCTCAAAAATATGTCCCACAACCTAACACCAAACCACTATACAGTGACCACCAGCTAGCAGTAGAAGCAGCTGCCACACCAGATTGTCATCCGCTTTGAAAAGCTGCTGCCAAATCTGTGGCTGCGCTTGCAGGAGGAATTTCACCTCCCATCATCCCCAAAAATCTTACTTCACAAAATAAGATCAACATGAAAACTTTACACAAAAACGTCACTGAAGCCATCCAGAATGTGGTAACAGTAACATGGAATCCAAAAACAAAAATAATTTGAACCAACATTGCCACATTTGTTAAACTCCCAGACACTCGCCTCAAAGCTGAAGATGCTTTGGCCAAATACATCGTTGGTATAATGATGACTGGCAAGTATTCAGAAGTTCCAGTCATCAAGGATATTGAATCCCATGCCACCAATGCCCCCACACCCTTACTATCTGCCTTAGCATGCACCCTAATCTGGGATGAGATGGATGCAGCTGAAGATGAGTCCCCTGATCCCCTCCCCATCCACCATGGAGGGATAGCAGTATTTGCTACCCACCTGGTTGGATATTTGTTAGGTATGATTCAATCAATCTATCCATTTTGGGTGTTCATTTGAATCGTTATTTTTTATTATGATTTTTAGTTTTAGTTCGTTAATGTCTATCCCCTGGTCAGCTTACCTCAGTTAAATAAAAAAATGAAAGACATAAAGGGTGGTTAGCCTGGCAGGTAAAACTGCTTCCACCTTCATACAGGTTTCGAGTTTGAGCCATGTACTGGCTAGAAAACATCTTAGTGTTTTATCTGTCCCAAGGTTGACCCACCTAGAATATATTTAAAATGAAATACATAGAATAAATTTGATAATTAAGTGTATTAATTTTTTAGAGAAAATATATGAAATATAAGAAGTTATCAATTTAAAAGACCCTTTATTCCTCAGCTTCAAAGGGGGAAGTGACTTGGGACCAGATTCTTCCTCTGCATGCACCAATTTGGCCCAATCTAGTTGTTGAGTGACAAGAAACAGGGTCAACGCAGCATAAAACCAGATTCACCGCATGCCAATAATTGCCAATTCCCAGCAAATGATTGTCAGTGGGGGCACAACTATTAATATTGATCTGATCAAGCTCACAATTGAGAGGAAAACAAACGCCCAGGAGGAGACAGTCAATAAGGAAATCAGTCTGGTACTCATAAATCTCTAGATCGCC
The DNA here is from genome assembly GCA_022478985.1 of Massospora cicadina. NCBI lineage: Eukaryota > Fungi > Entomophthoromycota > Entomophthoromycetes > Entomophthorales > Entomophthoraceae > Massospora > Massospora cicadina. The sequence continues at coordinate 34,556 of JAKSZP010006886.1, read as the reverse complement.
AATCAAACAAAATAGACTTAAACTTCACCATTTGATGAGGGGTATATGTGCATAATTGGTTTGAAGGCATTCACTTAGGGAAAATTCATGTGAGATGGTCAAGTAAGGCCATCTGGGGAGGATAGTCATCAGCACTACCTTGGTTTAAGGCTTCAAAAGCTGTCTGCACGGCCAAGTGGAAATGTACATCATGAATATGATGGGTGTTTAAACCAAGAGATGAGGTGTAATCAGAATTATCTGCCAGAGTTACTTACTAGGAGTCTAGTTTTTCATCCACAAAAGCGTCAGTCTGGACAAGATCTTGTGGCCAAACTGAGGCATCTGCTGCTAATAGGAGACAAATGTAGCCAAAGAGGCGTCCATAATTGGCCCTTGTTTGTTTGAGAAGTTGAACTCACCGCAGAAAATTCAATGAGCCCAGTGTTGCAGAATAGGCCCAAGACATCAGAAAATGGTTGAAGGCGAAGATAAAATCTTTCAGGAGGTCCCCATACTGATATAGGAGATGGCAGTGAGAAATTTGCATCTCTGGGGTCAAAGATGCAGTTAAAATGTCCACTTGAAGATTTGCTGATGAGTAAAACCAAAGTTCATAGACCACAGATCCTTGAGAAATATTGATGGCCAGAATAACCTCTTCCTCAACAATGGTTTCAGGCTGAGTAGACGTCATTACAGTCAGCTCAGGAATAAGCTGACCTATTTCAGAATTTTAGATGGATCCTGGGAACATATGCATATGCATAGTCCTGTCCAATTTGGTTGAACCAATGACGTTGCTTGGTATAAAGAGCACCAATAAAACTGCTATAAGAGGAAGAGGTACTGTTTTTAGAGATTGGAGAAAAAATCAGTAAATTCAGGGTTTACATTCCAGTCAAGTGGGGGGAAATGTTAGATTTTGATAGTTGACTCAAATATAAACCCTTTAAAAAAACCAACAATGCTGATATATTGCTCCCATTGATGGACCCCCTTCTTAATTTATCTGCATAATCAGCATAATCAAATTTATCTCAAACCGCCTCTATTGTAATTAGATTATCCTATTTACCATACCTGATAATAGCTACGATATAATATTATTATTCCCATTTTGATGCCACTTGGGTGCAAAGTGGTCTCACAGCATTAACTAGAATGAACCTCATAAATTAGTGCACTAATACTAATGCACTAAGGTGGAATTTTGGGTTAAGTTAATGAAATTGATTTATAAAGCACTTGAACATAGATGTTTGATTAAGGGTGTACTTAGTGCTATGGAAAGCTTGCCAATATCTCAATTAGGGGTGCATCATTTTTATTAGTCAATTATCTTTTTATCTCCATTTACACTATTCATCAAGTTATGAAAGCTTTTATCAGGAATATTTAAATGTCGAGTTTTAGATTAAACTCATCTAAATTTTATGAATAAATTTGCCATCAATTGGGCTGAAACAAATGTTATTTTTAGTCAATTCATGGGCCAAATTGACTTGTGGATATTTTGTAAATAGTGCTTTGACCCACAGAGGATCAGCATAATATGAATGAACTCATCTAATAGATGAGTTTGGCCAGAAGATTTTCAAAAAAGATATAATACTGGTAATTGGTTGATCAATAAGATCATCATCATTTAAATTATCATATATCATCTTTAATGATTATTGTTGTGCATCTGTTGTCCATCTGTTATTCTTATCTGCTGCCTTTACATCTATATTAGATACTTGTATGAGCTTATCCTTCTCAAAGAGAAGAGCTCAGTTATACCTACTGGATAAATAGTCACAATTGTAAAGTAATAAAATCCTATTTTTTATTAAGACAGAAAGTGTTGTATTTGTTGTTGCCAGTAGACTTAATAATGGTGAACGTACCAGAGTTACTTGGCTATTATTTAGGATTAATGGATAATCTACTTTCCTGATTACAAGCAGGAGTTTCATTAGAAAAACGAGTGTATATCAATAATTTCCTTGTTAAGTCAATTTAGCTTGCACCATTAGCTAAAAAATTAACAATGATAAACCATGTAGCCAAGGATTTATAAGAATATTCCGCACCTCTCTTATAGGCAATGACAAAAGGGCTTTCCCAGATTGTCCCAAGAATACCACTTCTAGGAGTGATGTGGTTATGATAATACAGCACAAGGTCAGACACTTAGAAGTAAGGTAGGGGATATTTGATCATTAGCAGACTGCCCTTCTTTAGTCACCTTTTTAACTATATTGGCCATTGTAAATAATTTATAGGGATTGATTACTATTGGCAAACAACCCCAATAAACTTATTACTGCACAGGTTCGGTTCTTGTGCACTTTGTCTGCATTGTATAGTATATGATATTAATGGTTGATAATAGTATTAAGACTATTATCCATAGTTGAGTGAAATTCTTATATCTTAACCCAACGCTTGGCCAGTATTCCCACTTGAAATACTTGAGATGTCTTGATCTAGGGATTTGTTCCCTCATTCTGTCCAACCTGATCTTCTCAGTGATTCCCTAGTGACAATCTCTTTGGTCAACCCACAGTTAGCAGCAATCCCCAATTGTTTCTCCTTCTTCTCTAGATCAACACTCATATCTTTACTCTTTTCTCAAAAGAGTCTCCCAATTATCGCACACAGCAATAGTATCTTTGAGAAGAATAGAAAAATTGAGATCTGATAATAGTTTACTCTTAAACTATAAACCAGATGAAAAATATAGAACTGTATATCTGTAGTATCTTCTAACTAACTGACTATCTGTTTTTTATTATGAGTGAATTCTAGGAAATTTATAGTGGGGATTCAGTTGTCTAATCCTTGGTTGACACCTCTTCAATGAAACGGCAGCTATTGCCATTTAATCACCCATCCTTGTCTTGGTAGCGATGGTCTTACACATCCTGGCTAGGATTCCATCATTGGACATCCTCATGACCTAGACGGAAAGAGTCGGAAAATGTGTCTCTAACGTTTTACTCTTGATCCAAGTAAACCAACCACATTTGGCTAGCAACCTGCTTATGTAATAGGACTTATTACCCATTAAGGCAGGTCACAAACCAACTGATCGATTCACTAGTTGTAGGCAGCATCACTTGCCTCACAACTTACTATCTATTCCCAATCAGTCATTGATGAAACCTGACCAATTCCAATCATTACACCTGATAGTTAATCACTATCATATGCCCCTATGTTGTCAGCAACTCCGCCCAAAGAGATCTTAAGTATTTGTCCAGATCAATCCCTGACATATATGACCAGGCGAATACCAGAAAAATCCTAAAAACATAGTTACTCAGAAATTAGGGTCCACTAATTTCTAATTCACCTCGCATTAAGGAATTATCCCCTAGCGATTTCTTGTAATCTAGCAGGCTGGGAATATGGATGAAAAGACCAACACATCCCCCCTTTTGCCTAAATTTCCAGTGAGAAAATGACCGGGGCATGAGAGCACCACTTTGGACATTCAGTTGAATACATCATTATCTCAAGCGGAGTACAATTATCAATACTCAATGCTACTTGGGATGACCTTTGGCATGCGGCTCTCTTCCTCTTCCTCCTCGTTACCCCCTACTCAGAGTGCAGTCCCCACTATCTACTGTTATGCCGGGCTGATTGATTTACTCATGATGATATTAGTCCCAGGATCCAGGTTTCCCCCATCAGGACATATGACCCACTGTCATATTCAGGATTCTTGGTCCAACGTCCTTGAATTCCTGATTTTCTCCTCATCCTAGACAGTAGACTCTTGCCATTGATGTTCATTTCGCAGTTGATTAAGAATGTATATTTATGTTCGCCCTTGTTATTTCTCTCATAACCTCTTGGCTCAAGTCATTCTTAATTTTTCTCTTGGAGAGCTTATACAATTAATTTTTAGATTGATTTCTCCAAAATTGGAGCTTAGTGGATGTAGTGTGCATAATGTTGACTTCTATATAAGTCCAACATCCCTCTCATCCAGCTCATATGTCAAATTCTGAGTCGCATTAACAGCTGCTTTTAAACAGTTTGTCTGATCAAGATCTTCAGCTCTTCCAGCAGATGAGTCAGGACTCGCAACGGAACCTCTTCTATGGTCCTTCCAAGACTTATACGCCTAGTCTGGCACCAGCAGCTAGTCCTTCCATTGAATTACCAGAAATGGTAACCAATCCCTCTGAAATCATACTTGCAATCATTTCAAAAAGACCTCTCAGCTGATTCTTCCTCTGTCATTGATTCCAGAGTTGTATTTTGAAACTCCCCTGGATTTGTCTCCTTTTTCAGATGTACTGACCATCATTGTGGATGCTCCTAAAATTACGCTTACGCTTTTGATTGCTCTTTTCTTTCCAGGTCAGACCTGCTTCCTGAGTTCCTCTTCCAACTCGGACAATACTACAAGCCCACTGTCTTTGCTACTGAGCTCACCATCGGTAACAGTATTCATTTCAAGTTCCCCTATGCTGAACTATGGGCCCAAGTCACTGAGGCTTTGTCCTTAGCACTGAATCCCTCAAATCTTGAGAACATCCTAGATTGGGATATTGCCTCTTATGCTCCTCACTTTTACAGTCGAGTTCTTCAAAGTTGGTCCACAAAGCTTCCAGCCTCTCCTGGATTTCACCATTCCTTCAGCTTCAACTTCCAAGAAGCCTGTAGTCATGACTTGCAGGATGCCATTCACTCCCTGCATGGCTATCTCATCTCTGGCGCTTCCCATCAGTATCTTTCACTGATGGCTTTAGTAGGGGTCATAATTTGGTAACCCCCATCAAGTATCCCTTGTTTGCAGCAGTCCCATATGTCTGGTGCTCAAGACAAAGCCCATCATCAGGCACTCAAGACTAATCTTCCAGCTCTGGTACCATATCAGGATTACTCAGGGTTATTTACTGACAGCCTCTTTTTATATAGTTTCTTTCCTCCTTGCTCTGGGGTTTTGCAATTGGCTTCTTCTGACATTAAAATTTCCCCTCCTAGTCACTTTCTCACAGGGATCTGCATCCGCTCAAAGAACTTGGTTTCGTTTAGGCTTAGCCATTGCTAGCATCCAATCTCACATTGATTTCATTGGGCTATTCATTCCTACTGCGATCCATCCTCCCTCCCCCAAGAGGTGACATAGGCAGAATCATCCCCGTATCAAGGACAGTTAATAATTATAAAAATTATAAAACTATATTGTTTTTTCTATGCAGAGTATAATCTTTTTTCCCAAAGTCTTTTAATATTCTTCTATTTTTAGTCTTCTTTTTTCCATGGGACTTGATCTTGTTTCAGTTCAGAAGTCCATCTTTCCTTATTTTTTTCCTAAACTGGGTCCTGGGTACTTAAACTTGCCAGTTTTCTATGGTTCAGAGGTCCTTTTTTTCAGACTTAACCATTTAGATTGGTTCAGAGGTCCTTTTTTGGACTTGAACTAATCATCAGGACATGACCAATTTAATGGTTCATCAGTTCTTTGGGAACTCTTTTGTTTTTTTCTTGATTAATCGCTTCAGATAATTAGCATGGACTCAATTTACAACTCTTTCATCCAAGCGATTCTTGATGGAGTAGGCGTCAGTTGCCATATTAGCAATAATCTAAAATGGACCTGACCACAACACATCCAGTTTGTTTCTCCTTCCAAAACCATTCATATCTCAATAGGCAACTCTTTCACCTATTTAATATTTTGCTAATGCGGTTGGTTCTTATCATCCATCAATTTTGCTCATATCCTTTTCTTCAACGTAGTATCAAATGCTTGCAATTGCATATCAATTAGGATATCCATCAGTCAATTCAAGTATTGTTTGGCACTCATCCCCAATGTTGGTTCTATCACAGAATATAAAATTGGGCGGTAAAGCGGCCTTCCTCCCATATAACAACTCAAACAGCAATTTTCCCGTCACTGTATGATGACTGATATTGTAGGCGAATGTCACCAAACTCAGGTATGTTCCCCATGTGGAAGTTCTTCCTGCGACCAGCTTCCTCAGTGTCATGGCCAGCGTTCCAATCAATCATTCTACCAGTCCGTTCATCTCCAGCTGGTAGGGTACTGACATGACTCCTCTGATCCCCATTATCTCATTCAATCGCAGGATCACATGAGATGTGAAGTTTGTCCCATTATCGCTAAGCAGGATCTGCAGACATCATGTTGATATACTACTTGATCCAGGATGAACTTCGCGGTTCTGGTAGCATCTACTTTTGCCAGGGCCTTCATCTTGACCCACCTCAGCAGATGGTTGATGGCAACTATTATGTACTTGACTCCCCCTGTGCTCATTGTCAATGGTCCCATTATATCAATGAACATCATATGACAGGCAAATCCATGGCTGACCAGTCAGTATCCAGTTGTATTCTTATGTGGCTTGTGTAGCTGCACTCCACACAAAAAGCTAAATAGTCAGCGACATCATAGTTGATTGACTCCCAGTAGTAGTACTGGAGAATATGATCGGTTGTTTTTCTCAGGCCTCCATGCCTGACAACTTTATAAGCGGCTTGAACAACAGCTGATCTTTCTGATGGCTTCAAAAATAGTAACCACTTCCTGTTAATCATCTTAAACACTTGTCCATCCATCGTCTCAGTGTTTTGCATTGCATTCTGAAGCGTACCTTGGATTTATTGGGTCTTGTTCCCAATTTCTCTATCAGCCATTCTCTGGAATAGCTCATCTGCCTGCGGGTATACCATCTGAACTATTGTTAACCACAATAAGCCATACATATTCTGGTGAGAAGCCCCATCTCGGTGGACAATCTCATAATCGTAAATAAGTAGCTTAAGTGTACATCAGGCCAGTCATCCTTCTGGTTCTCTCTCATATTGTGGAGCCAACGCAACCAAGAGTGGTCCGTCACCACTTTGAAGTACATTCCATGGATATACACCCAAAACTGCTTACAGGTGTAAATGACCACAAGGCATTTACACTCAGTTACAGTGTAGATCCTCTCAGAAGCTGAGAGTGTCCAAATCACATACGCCACCAGATGTCCCTCCCCATGTTCATCTACTTGGCTTAGTATGGCACCGATCGCCATAAATGAAGCATTGGTTTGTATAGATAAACTCTCAGTCAAAATTTGGATATTACAAAATTGGAGAATCTATTAGGTACCAGCATAGCCATTGAAGGATTCCTGTGCTTCTTTATTCCATACAAACTTCTTTTTGGATCCTTAAACAGATGGAATATGGGCTCGACTATTTGGGCAAAGTCCCAAATAAATCTTCTGTAGTATTCAACCATCCCAAGGAACACTTGGATGTCTCAGACACTCTTTGGCACAGACATCCATTCTATGGCTTCTATCTTCTGGGCTTGTGGATGCAATCCACTAGAGTTGATCAGGAATCCCAAATATTCCAACTTTTTTTTGAAGTGACACTTCCTTGGCTTAATTTTCAAGTTAGCTGTAGATAGTTACTTGAATACTTCTTCCAAGATGTGGAAGTGAACAGTAAACGTCCTACTGAACACATTGATATTGTCCAAGTACACCAGGACGCATGACAACTTCAAGTCGCTCAGTATAGCGTCCATGGCCCTCTGGAACGTTGCAGGCGCATTACATAGGCCCTGGGGCATCCTAGTCAGTTGGTATAGCCCCTGCACAGTAATAATCGCACATTTTTCTTGGTCTTCATTTGGCAAGCCTATTTTCCAATATCCTGAGATCAGATCCATCGCAGAGAAATACTTCGCTTCTTTAAATTGGTATAGCGCATTGTCAATTCTGGGTAGGGGATATGAATCCTTCTTCATATTCTTATTCAGCTTTTGGTAGTTGATCACCACCTAGTTGGAGCCATACTTTTTCATCACGATTAGAATCAGACTCGCTCAGGGACTCAGTGATGGAACTAGAAGCCCATGATTCACTAGTTTGCTGATTTCATTTTCCACTATCACTTCAGCTGCTTTTGATTGTCTGATTGGTCTCATCCTGATCAGCAAATTTTCCCCAGTGTTGGCCTTGTGTATCACATCTCTCACGCATCCCAAATTGTGGTTGTCCTGAGCGAATACTTCTTGATACTTTTCAAGTAATTTGTGCACCTCCTCTTGCTAGCCTTCCAACAGATCAGTGAGTTGCTCTCAATCAACCAATAGGTTGATACTCTTGGTTACCCCAGCCAGTAATCCCATCTCATATAGAGTCCCAAAATCATGGAATCTCCTCAATTCAGCTGTCAGGATCAGATGAACAAATGTGATGATCTAATTCTTCCTGATCTTCATTGGATTTTACTTAAATTCGCCAGGAGAACTCAAATTTCTCCATTGCCTGGCATTATTATCTCAGGAGCCACCCAAGGCTCTACTTTGGACTTCTTCCAGGGGCTTCCGAACACCCTATTTAACAGCTCAAATATCTCCAATGTCAACCCTGTGTTGACTATCATCTTTGATCCTGGCGGTATGGTCTTCTCATTATTGATCCTCAATGTAATTCCCCGGTTCTCTAGGGTTTCCTTTGGCATTTATCTTCACTTCTGACCAACTAATTGGTATCAAATTGGGACAATGCCATTATTATATTAAATTGATGAAGTTGTTTCTCCTATCAGCCGAGCTTAAACCATCCTTCTGATATACCAATGATAACGTCTGGCCAATATGGTCAACATATTATCCTCAAAGTTACATTTAACTCTGTACTTGCATAGAAATTCCGTTCCAATCAGAATGTCATAGTTTTGGTTGGCCATAACTATCATTGGTGCAGATACCATTAATGACCTGAATTGTAGAGGGAAAGTGCTATATGCTCCACTGGAGATGGTGGTATTTGGCCCAGCTGTCCCATACTCCTTCTTATGTTCCAAGTCTATTTGGGATCTTCATCATCTTTACCTGCTTGGTCAAGACAATGTTGATGGGCGCTCTGCTGTCAACAACTGCCCTCACCCACACTCAATTCACTTGTATGTCTATATACATACACTTGGAGTATTGCAATATAGTGTTTACTAAGTGTATAGCGGCGTTATTGGCTGAATCGAGGGTGTGAATATTTTGCGCCAATAAATCAGAAAAATGATTCCTTTATTGTGCTGAGGGGATTGACAGATTGGCTTCATCTAATCGGACTTCAGGCAATTCTTTTGGACTCTCAGTGGTTTGAATATTATCCGCCAGTTGTCAGGCATATGACCGGGCAACTTCCTTAATTATCTCAGGGTCAATTCCTTTCACCCCAGATCTGGTCACTGCATTTACGTCCAAATTGACCACTTGATACAGTTGATCCTGTACATCTTTGTCCATGAACAGATCACTGTTATCAATTTTCTCAGTCATGATGTCAGGAGGAACAGGTTTCTCCACAGCTCTAGACTGTTCCCTGTCTAGGCAGTGGGCCCTTTTCGTGATTCCTTGGTTTCAGCAGCTCTTCGCCTGGACCACGTTGATTTGATCCTTCAGCTACTTACAGTGCACAGTGAAATGTCCCTTCCCACCGCATTGATAGCAGACCTTTTCCTTCTTATTCAACCATCTGAATTCTTCAGGCTTATTCCCCATCATGGTTCAGTTGTTCATCTCTTTAGCACCTTTGTTCCCCTTTGTGATATTTATTTGTGCATCAGATTGGATTTAAAACTTCTGTTTGAGGCATCAAAGGTTGCTCCTAAAATTTTTATATTACCTACCATTTGATATGTAGTTATTTCTGTCATGAACACGGAAGACAGCATGTGGTGCAAATTTTAATAGGGCTGAAGGGCCACTTGTAAGGCGATTCTGGCATTGAAGTCATCCAGTACCTTTGCTCCAACCAGGGTTTACAACTCCTGGTAGAACCAACTCATGAAGCTTGTTAAAGACTCATCTTTATGGAACTGGATTCCCATAGACTCCTGTTTGCGCTCTAACATGCGCGCCAGACTCCCAAATTACTTCATGATGGCCGCCTTTGCCTCTGCATATGACCAGCTGTACCCCTCTAGGTGGGGTAACATTAAGTTCCAACAGCCAGTGTCTAGGAAATTCATGACCATCAACGCCTTTTGACGATCCCCATAGCCATACATGGTCATATTGAACATTCAGAAAAATGCTGGAGCGTTATCCCAATGGAATTTTGGCAATTTTGGCATTGCCTTAAATTCCTTTAAGTTAACTCTAGCTGATTCTCTAGGTTTGGCCACTTGGCTCACTTGTGGAGTGACTTTGAGCGTCATCTCCAAAATTAAAGGAAAAGCAGGAAGCATGTTCCTTGGGGTATTCAACTTCCCAAGTATTATGTGAGGACTACTTTCCTTGGCATTGCTTGCCGCAAATGGCTCACAATCACATTTGTGAGTTTTAAGTTCCTCAACCTGTTTGATCAGTCAATCTTTATCAGCACTGAAATTTCTTAAATGAACGCGATCTGCTTCCCGCTCCATTTTCAGATATAAGACCTCATGAACTAGGTCCCCTTCTTTCTTCTTTAATGAAGTTACTTTCCCAAGCAACTCATTCCTAAAACTTGCAACAAGATTGATCCCTTCCTCCATATTGGCGACTCGTTCTTCCAAGGCTGAAAATTTCTGAGATCCATTGAGTTTAGGGCATTATGATTCACTGTAGCTAACTCTGTCCTTAGTTTGCGTAATTTGTCTTTTTACGACATTCCTATAAGATTTTCAACTCACCTACACCCCTGTAATGAGCACCAAAAAATGTAAAAATTTATAAAGATTGATTATTATTGGAAAACCCCAATAAACTTATTACTGCACTGTTTTGGTTCTCGTGCACTTTGTCTGCATTGTATAGTATATGATATTAATGGTTGATAATAGTATGAAGACTATTATCCATAGTTGAGTGAAATCCTTATATCTTGGCCCAACGCTTGGCCAGTATTCCCACTTGAAATACTTGAGATGTATTGATCTAAGGATTTGTTCCCTCGTTCTGTCCAACCCAATCTTATCTGAGATTCCCTTGTGACAGTCTCTTTGGTCTAACACACAGTTGGCAGCAATCACCGATTGCTTCTCCTTCTTCTCTGATCCCCGCTCAGATCTTTACTCTTTTCCCAAAAGAGTCTCCTAATTATTGCACACAATAATAATATCCTTGAGAAGAATAGAACAATTGAAATCTGATAATAGTTTACTACTTAAACTATATACTGGATGAAAACTATAGAACTGTATATCTGTAGTATTATCTAACTAACTAACTAACTGTTTTTTATTATGATTGAATTTTAGGGAATTTATAGTGGAGATTCAGTTGTCTAACCCTTGGTTGACACCTCTTCGATGAAATAGCAGCTGTTGCCATTGAATCACTCATCCTCATCTTGGCAGCGATGGTCTTCCCCACCCTGGCTATAATTCAGTCTTTGGACATCCTTGAGATCTAAATGGAAAGAGTCAGAAAACGTTTCCCTAACGTTTTCCTCTAGATCCAAGAGAACCAACCATATTTGGCTAGCGACCTGCTTAGATAATGGGACTTATTACCCATTAAGGCAGGTCATGAACCAACTGATCAATTCACTAGTTGCAGGTGGCATCACTCGCCTCACAACTTACTATTCATTCCCAATCAGTCAGTGATGAAACCCAACTGATCCCAATTGGTACACCTGATAGTTAAACACTATCAGATGCCCCTATTTCATCAGCAACTCCGCCCGATGAGATCTTAAGTATTTATCTGGATTGATCCTCAATGGATATGACCAGGAGAATATCCTAAAAATCACTCAAACATAGTTACTCCGAAATTAGGGTCCACCAATTTCCAATTCACCTTAAATTAGGTTATTATCCCCTAGCAATTCCTGGTAATTTTTCAGGCTGGGAATATGGGCAAAAATCCCAACAGCCATGGCCTCAGATTAGAGCTGGATGATGCATTGTGCCAAATTTCTTATGGCTTTCTCAGGTTCCTCAGCTCTAGAGGAGAAACCATATTTAGTTAAAATAGCTGGTAATCTGGTTCCCGCCCATGAAAAACATGGAATTGGGACATTTTCAGGATCCAATGATAACTAATCTGGTAGTCCATAAGAGCACTAGGTAAGAATTGATCTAATCTAGGGAATCAGATAAGGCCATTTTGCGCAGGATTAAAACTAAGGTCCCATTTGCTCTCTCCATGGTCCCATTGGTAAAGGGATTATACGGGCTGATAAGAGTTGTTGGGCTCAAATGGATGTAGCCAGGATTTGTATTACTCTGGAGATGAAGTTAATACCATTGTTGCGGAGTAGTACTTGGGGACAGCCATTAAATGTGAATATATTTTGATGTAAGAAAGTTGCAGTGGTCTTGGCTGTTTGGGCTGGGAGAGCCACGGCTTCAATTCACTTAGTAAAATTGACAAGGTCGACTAGTTCTATATGTTTTCACTGATAGTATGTGGATTGGATTACCCATGTCTAGGATGATGGTATGGAAAAGTTGTTGGGGGGTAGTTGGTTGATATTAGTACCAAATTTTAAAGCTATATGATTCTAATATGTGATGCAGGCTTCCAAGGCTTCAAAATTAGTTTCCATGATTCCTTCCTAATGATACCGCTATCTAATCCACTCATAGGTTTTCTTCGCTCCCCCATAATCTAGGGTAGAGTGAACTTCCAGGATAGCTAGTACACGTTCCAAGGGCTGAAGATAAGGCAACTACTTTGCCCTACCTGATTATATAACTTTCCTCTAAATTTTGGAGTTGCAGGAGTGCCGGTCTAACATTTTTCTGAACAATCTCATCCTCGTCCTCCCATTCATTGGGGGTCATTAAGAGATCATATAACCTCTCCGCCTCACTATTATCCAAATGCAAGACTAAAAGCTGAGTTAACCCACCAACTTTCATGTGGCAGGCTCCGGCACAGCCTAATCTTTATGTCATAATGCTGGAGCTTTAGAGCCCTTTGCGGTAACTGGCCAGTAGGATCCTTCATGTTTTATAAACATTTTGAAGAAGCATGGCCAGTAACCACAGTGAAGGTACTTTAATACAGGAAAGGGTGGTAGTGCTTCACAGCTAACAGAACAGCAAGGTACTCCTTCTCCATGATGCTATAGTTGCACCCCACCTTGGATAGCATCTTTATGAAGTAAGATAGAGGATGATCTACACCATTTTCATCTAATTGAGCCAGGCTGGCCCCAAAAGAATAGTCTAAGGCGTTGGTAAACAAGATGAAGGGAGTAATATAATTGAAGTTCCTAAGTATAGAACGTTGTTGCAGCAGTTTCTTCAGCGTTTGAAAATTGGCCTTTTTTTGGCACCCCAATAAAAGAGGAGTGTTCTTGTCAATAGTCAGACAAGGGAATCACTGAGCTGGGCGAACTTGGGGATGAACTGGTGGTAATACCCACCATCAATAGAATTACCTGAGTTTCCCATAGATTTTTAGGGGGAAGCAATTTTGAAATCACTTCAACCTTATCCTGTATAGATTGGATTCCTTAATGAGAGATGGCGTGTCCCAGAATTTCTAGTATCTTCTGGAAGAAAGTGCACTTGGAGGGTTAACTTAATATTTGACTCACATAAGCGTTGAAACACCTCTTTCAGGTGGGTAAGATTTTAGTGAAGGTTTTATAGAACACCGTGGTGTCATCTATATAGACGTTGACATAACTTAACTTTAAATCATGCAAGATGTGGTCCATGGCACAATGGAAAGTTGCATGTGCGTTGCACAACCCTTGAGGTAATTGTGTGGGTTAAAAAAGACCCTCACTGCAAATAAGAGCACATTTCTCCTGGTCTAAGAGAGAAAGGTCCATTTTCCAATGGCCACTAGCCAAGTCCATCACGGAGAAGAAGTTAGATCCAGAGAGGGGTGCCAGGGCGTTTTAAATGTGGGAGATAAGATAGATATCATTTTTCGTAAAGTTATCTAATTTTGAGGTAGTCCATGACCACCCAATGACCTCCTTTCTTCTTTTTAATTAGCAAAAAAGGGAGGAAGACCAAGAGCTTTGTTAAGGAACTAGTAACCACGCATCTAGTAACTTCTTGGGCTCAGTCTTCATCTGCTGTTCTTCCACTTTGTATTGATATAAAGGTTTTGACTATATGGGACAGGCATTCCCACATCAATGGAGTGGCTCCAGTCCTTCAAATGCTCATAGTCGGTCTCCAATTTGGAGAATATGTCGCTATAACCTTCAAATAAAGTGTGAACTTTGTCAAGTTCATCTGGGGTGAGCTCATCCGATATATGGACATTGAGTAAGGTAAATAACAGATAATCCTTTGGCAAGTCCAAATTCATCATAGAGACAGAGAATAAGTTCAATTTCCTCTATGGGGACCAATAAGCTTCAGCCAAAATCCTGGTGTTTTCTTGCAACCATGTCCTTTACGGTGAGGTTTCTAACAGGATAGTAATGGTCTCTGGTATGACAGGTCTAGTATACCAGGTAATATACAAGGCTCCAAGGCTAACGCCCTCAAGACTTATGATATGCAACAAACAGTGGTGTGTGATTTGGAACGTGATCTTTTTTCAACACTCTTTGTTCATAAGGTTTAATCAATATCTCTTCTGCAGCATAGAAAGGAATAACGTCCCTCACATCCACTGAATTGGGAAGTATCTTTGTATTGCGCCCAATAGGTGGTATAATTCAAAGGCAAAGCGGAAAATGGGTATTCAACCAGACAAGATTATATGCTCTTGCTGAGGTTTTTATTTAATAAAACTAAGGGTACTTCATAGTTGAGTAATAAGAAAGAACCTTGCTTCATGTTGATTATTCCCTCATACTCAATCATACACTGGGTATCTATGAGCGTATCATAGGTGTTGTTGTCAAGGCCATTGCTGGGGCTAATAAGATGAGCTTCTCAATTTAATTGGGTGAGAAGAATGCATCCTGATGTCACAGGTTTTGTTTGGGCCAGCTATAGCAAATTCTTAATTGTACTTCAAGTCAGGCGCCAACTTGATATTTTTGATCAGCTTAGAGGAGATTATATTCAACGGAAAACCAGTATCCAAGTCAACCATCACCCAGACTTTATGAATGACCACTTCCACCTTAGTGAGTGTTTCTCCAAAGTTATGAGACATAACCAAGACCTCCTGGATCCAAAAGATTGAGGTTAGTTTGTGAGCAGTCTCTGATAAATTTTCAGGAAGATTTATGGTATGGACCTGCTGAACAGGTCCAATCAAACCAGCTAAGAACTGATTGGCATTGGTGGCAGTGTCAATAACCTTGGGATACCCTAGAACTTTACTGAGGTACGTTTCCTCAGGTATGGTGATCTCTTCTACTCCTCCAGATTTAATTTGTTCAGGGCCTCCACTTCAGCGGGCACTCCCAGTACGTATTAACTAACATCTTTGTAACCCCCTCATATCCATCCCAGGGTATTTCCAACAAATGACAATGACGCAATTGAGGTAGAAGAGTCAGGCACATGAGGTTGGGTAGCTATCCTTTGACCATACGTTTTTCCAACAAGCCTTTTCTTGTTGCAGGGGTTAACCTTAGGGCGTGAGCTTACCAGCTCAGCTGGAGAGGAAGGCATAGCAGCTTTAGAGCTTGTGTGGGAGCACGGTAATAACTGCCTTACAGGTCCCAGGCCTACAGGAGGGAGTGATAACTGCTTTGAGTCGCACTGAAGGAACAGTTTTCACAGTGTGGGTAGGCACAGGGTGCCCATGGTGGTCATTGGGGCCACATCCTACTGTCCTACAGGCAAAAACTTCTCAATGGTCTGATCTTGGAGTTTCACCACAGCTTCTTTGGGTTTCGCATAGGTATGAAAATTAGCAACGTCTAACAAAGCCTCTTTTATGCCTTGGACTTCCTTGAAGTTGCAAATAACAGAGATAATATGTTTGATTAAAGAAGGTTGAGAAGCTAACCCAATTAACATGGCTGCAATAGCATCATCAATGGTTAGCATGTTAGAAGTTAACCTCTGGGCAACGAGGTAAAACTTCTCAGAAAAGGCAGTGGTTATTTCTCTTTCATACATGCTTAGACGTATAAAGACCTATTTCTCCCTGCTTAGACTCTTCTTTAAACCAAATTTAGCTAAAGAAGCCTCCTTAACCTCTGCCCAGTTATGCAGAGTGTCCATATGTGGGACCATCATCTCTTGTGTCTGGCGACTTAAACAAGGAAATAATGTGTTTATTTTACTGTTTGTCAGAAGTACCTTGCATTAAATATTCATAGACATACACAAATGAAGCAATAATCACCTCACTAGGGGTGAACTTGTCTTTAAAAGGGGCTTTTAAGGGGCGCTGTTCAAGCTCTCTAAGACAGGTCAAAGTGTTAGCTAGTTGCTTTTCAAGGGCAGTTATTCTTAATTCGTTTTTAAGTGGAAGGGTAGAAGGGTTACTCACTTTGACGGCCTCTATTTTAGTTGAAATGTTGGTGGTGTACATGGACCCCTGTAGTGAGCACCACTTTGTGGGAATACAGCCAACTAATGCTCGCTGATGCTGATATTCAGCTGGATTTATACAACCAACTTGTTTTATTTAGTTTTTCCAATTATTATGGCGGACATACACTATATCAAACTACAAGAATACATTCTAATTATTCCCAAGTAGAAGCTTGGGTGTTATAAACGATACTTTATTACAATGCATCCCCTAGTATTTAGGGTCATCAAAGGCTAATAGTGGGATAACTATTAAATTTGATAAAGCTGGGTGGCGCAACTTATATGTATCTGCAATCTGGCTAATCGGCGCTCAAGAAGGTCATTTTTCATCATCTTGTATTAGCATAATATGTTTGGTCTGTTGTAGGTAAAATAAAAACATGCGAAATTTTTTTCATTTTTTACCCAATCATTTGCATCCAATTTAAGCTCATAGCAGCCAATCTCAATCTGCTTCAGCTCATGATTGGGGGTAAAATTTCTTCACCCTTTGCGACCCCCTCAAACCTATAAAATGGGTGGTTTTATTATAGACAAAAATACAGAGTTAGTGCTAGAGCTTGGGTGACCCACCAACTCAGGTTGGGTATTCTGCTGAGGGTCAGGAGTGACAAGGGTAGCACGATCTGCCCTGGCAATGGAAGGCAAGGATGAAAACAATTACTTTGGGTCATATTTATTTTGCCAAGAGTTAGGTGAGTCCATATTTAATATTTTTGGTTTAGTTTTGCCAAAACATTCTGTCAAGAATTTACCAAATTCTCTTATTGTTGAAAAGTTTACCCCAAAGGTTCCCCTGGTAATATCATAAGTAAAGCTTAATTTATCTAAATGTATTAAGATTAATAAGAATGATTAGGATCATTCCGATCAGGAGATAGAAAATTAAATCACTCAGCGATTAATTAGATTGGATAAATCCCAACTACTTCAAAACCTATAAATATTCAATCCTTTCAATAAAAATTAGGTCAATTTATAATCTACTTTTTGATATTTTTGTAGCTTTTTTGGAGAATCCACTTAGATAACCTTGAGATAATAAAATGCCATTATTGAAGTGTAGTTCAAAACTTCCATAGTGGTGCTTACTACAGTGGCCCCAGAGTTACGCACCAGTGAAAACATCAATTACTACAATGAATTCTCATTTTTCACCTGAAGAGGCTCAAGACCATGAGTCAGGCAGTATTTTACAATGGGTCCGTCCAATAGAACAAAAATCCCTTGGGTACCATCTACGTTGAAATTCTGTGCCAACTAGGAGTTTTATAGTCCTAATTCGAGCTTTACCACAAATTCTCAAATACTGCCTGAGATTTTAAGAAATATCATCAATTAGATGCTTGAGGGGGTTCTAATTCTTAGAATCTATTCTAAAGGTCTTGAACTAAGGCTGTACCCTCTAGGTTGAGGGATGTATTTCAAAAATCTCAATTGCCAGGGTTTGGTACCAAGCAATATTTGCACCAACTTGTACACCCTACTTTGTACCACTTGTTACCAGTAGTAGGTATTCATCATAAAGGGATGCTTAATTTATTAGAATTACTCCAGTCCTTGAATAATTATGTTTCTGAGTCTTCAAGTATGCTTCTAAGTTCAGCAGAGATAATCATGATGCCATTATTAGTAATTGGACCCTTCTCAATGAAGTACACTAACAGCTTGTTCATCTTGATCAAGAAATACAGTTTTGTTGATTCTCAGTTCCTAAAGCGAGTTCATTGAAATTTGTGGGGAATGGAGATATAGTATTTCCCAAATCTCTGAGTATAGCCAGTCAATGGAAGAGTGAATCAAAAAATAGATTCTTCCAATTAAAGCAATTATACTCATGAATTTAATTTTTAGTTAAGAAACTGTAGAAAACCTCTAGAACTATGGGTCCTCCTGGGAACAAGGTCCTCCTGGGGTTGAAGAACCTCGTGGGCCACCTGAGGGTGATGGGAAACGTGGACCTCCTAGTGCTGATGGATCTCGTGGTCCCCCAGGTGTTAAAGGCCCTGCAGACCACCAGGTGCAGACAGACCTCATTGTCCTCTGGGTGCTGATGAGCATTCATGATCCCTTCACCAAGTTGAATCTCTCTTGAGCATGTTTTTCTTGCATGAGCATTTTCATAAAGTTGCAAGGAGTGTAATTTAACTCCTGATGGGGTACCTATCGACCCCCTGTTGTCACTTCAGTTCTTATTTGACGATTTGAATAATTTGATAAATGGGCAAAGGATACTGAAATCCTGTTACACGCTTGCAAATCTAAAGGGTAGATGCTTCAAGCAAAGATTTAAACTTTGGAACTTAAGTACAATGCACAGCAGGACTCGCTTTTCTTTCTCGTAACAATCCCTTTAGTTACTATGATTCAATTTAAACAGCAAGTTTGGATAATCAAACACAGGAAAGATGGGCGACTTTAAAAACAAAAATAATACAACTTGGGCGAGCGTCATGGCAAGCGGTGCACTTAACGGTGCAACTAAGGGCAAGAAACGCCCTGGAGGGGGACCAGGAACCCAAGCCATAAAAAAATTGCAAACTCAGACACCGTCTGGGTTTATGGTATTTACTGTAAAGCACGCGCAATACATGTACATTCAATTCAACTAACCTTTGTCAAAGGTGGAACATGGGATCAGACTCTTCCTTGGGGATGAGTCACTGACCCTGTGGGAGAAAACATGTGAGGCACAGCCCTCACTTTTCCCTCACGCGGTGTACGTAGCCACCAACAAGATGGGCTGCAGCTGGATCAATATTGGTTTTGAAACAGCCAATGAAGCTGATGCCGCAGCAAAAATCTGAGTGGAAATTGCCCTCCCTGAGGGCAAAAAATTGTGTGCACCGCGCGCACCAGATGGAACAAAGCGAAAACTTTGTTCATCTCCTTTGACTCGCTCCCCACCAACCTTCCTCTAAGGTAATTGAGGAGGAGCTCTGCAAAGGTCTTGTGGCCTACAGAGAAATCCAACAACTCGAATTACAGCGATCTCGCTTAATGCCCGACCTGTTCATGGGCAAAGCTATTGCTGTAATCAACCCCTTCCCAGAAGTGGAAGAGAATTTATCCAGAATTTCCTGCGCACCAGAATTTCACTTCGCAAATGGGGGCCAGTCAGCTGCATTCTGAGTTACACCAGAACGCGCACCACCCATTTGCAACCACTGTGGCTCACTGGGCCACAAGGAACATGCATGCCCTGTAAAAGAGGGCTTAATGGAAAATGATTTTTGTGAAGAAGCTATGGATGAAGATAATAAAACTTCGCCAAAATGGCTGATGGCCACCACCCATTCCGCTGGGGTGAAGATGTACTATACTCCATTGTGGACCCAGTTACAAGTAAACAACGTAAAGCAGCACAAAAAGCCCGCAAGAGAGCAGCAGCTGAAGCGGCGGCACACGCGGAATCCGCCATTAACCACAGACAAATTCAGGAGGATATTTTGGATATTCACCAAACCAACTAATCAGAACAATATGCACAGGTCGAAAATTTTCACAGTAACCAGACTGAGCCACAAAGCGTCATCAGTCATGCACATACTGAGGAACAATGCAACCGCAATTTGGGTGAAAATGCGGTGCACAATGCAACAAAGTTGAACCTTAAAAGATAAAATTAAATCAACAACCCGCATCAAATCAACATGAGACCTGTGAAGGAAAAGTTGATGCAAATGCAAAAAACCACAATTCCCTTGAATCATTGGGTCAGATCAAGGGAACCAACAATGGCAGTGAAAGAGTTGGAGTACAGATGCGGAGCATGGCCAAAATGAGCCGCGGTGGGATAGGACTAGAGGGACCTCCCAACCTCTTCTGAGGCGCTGCGGCACCTCAGTGTCAATAGGGACGTTAAACATCGCGGGAGCCAGGGCTCATATGTCCCAATCCAAAAAACTGGCATTCCTGAGAAAACCTCTTGTAGACATCTTGGCCATCCAAGAAACCCACTGCCTACAAGGGGAAGAAGAATCCTGGTCAACCAGGGTCGCACCATCACAATCAGTTAGGACGTCTCACTATGAGGGTGATAGTCCAAAACAACAAAAAATTTAAAATTACAAATTCATCATCACACTTGCACGGTCAAGTCCTGGTAGCAACAATCACATGCCAAGATGAAATAATTTCGTTAACATGTATCTATGCACCGTGCACTGCAACCAAGAGAAATTTTTTTTTAAAATTTCTACTCTCACCCTTCCACCAGATATCATCATGTTATGCAATTTCAACTGCTGGGATAACCCCAATACAGATCGATGGCCTAATCCCAGGGGACACCCACCTGGACACATTGAATATTGCACAATGAAGGCATCTCTTGGCTTACAGGATGCTCTTCCCCCCAATTCACCAATCCTTCCCCACATGACAAGACCCAACATACGTGAGGGACTGCTCATATTGATGAGTCGTATTGACCACATCCTCATTCCACAATCCCACCACTCAAGAATCTCCAAATTTACAACAAAAAAGATCAGTTTTTCTGATCACCAATTAGTTATGGTGCAGTTAGCGCCAACCCAATCCCACACACAGGTGTCGCCTTGGAGAAAGCTTCACCCAGAAAATATAAAATTGCCTGAGATATCTGAATGGGTTGAAGACAAGGCTACAAACCCAGAATTCACAGCCCCATTCACTTCAGATCCCATCGGAACATGGGAAAATTTCAAGAAAGATTTAATCAACAAAACCTGACATATTGCATCACACAAGTACACCGCGGACACAGCCACAATCAAGCGTACCTTGGCAAATCTAGACCACCTGGAAATAAATACTCCGAGATCTGGCTATAGCCCTAATTGGGGACGCAAATAGACAGAATTTTCAGCCTGACTTAACAATCTCATCTTTGAACACCAACACAGAATCACAGTATTGAACAAAGGTAAGTTCATAAAGGAAGGCGAAACCTGTTTGACATACTTTTTCCGCCAATTCCACTCCCGTGGAAACCAGCCCATGTGCACACAGGTCCACAAGACCAACGGCACCGTAGCAACTAACCCTGAGGAGGTCAAGGCAGAAGTACACCGCTATTACACCTAATTATATCGCGATATGTAACAGATACACAAAAAATTAAAAGAATTTATTCAAACTGCCAAGATACAAAGTACAACACCAAATTACAATATACTATCCCTTATTACATGGGAGGAGCTTTGGAAACAATTCGCGGTGCACCATGTAGGAAATGCCCAGGGCCTGATGGGATACCCTACGAATTTTACAAAAAATATTTTCAACAAATCGCCCCCTCCTATTGGCGTCAATGAACCAGAGTTTGTTGAAAACACGCCTAAAACCAGGAGGCCATGAATCCTACGTTATAACCTTGTATAAAAAGGGTGACAAGTTGGACCTGGCCAACTGGCGCTCAATTGCATTTTCTAATACTGATGCAGAAATTTTAACAAATATTTTAGCAGCTAGATTAGGCGCAATTGCATCTGATGTCCTATCACCCAAACAGTTTGGGTTTATACCATGGCGTTCAATCTGGAACAACATACACCCTGTTGCAAACATTTGTCAATCCAAAGCAACTGGTGCCCTGGTCTTCTTTGATCAGGAAAAGGCGTATGACCGTGTTAGCTGGCCATACCTAAAAGAATGTCTACATGCCTTCAAATCCCACCAAGATTCATAAAATGGGCGATGCTCCTAACAGAATCTGCAACCATGGCTGTATGCGGCCCTGGATTCCTAACAAACAGGATTAAACCACACAGAGGGCTCAAACAAGGGGATCCCCTCAGCCCACTGCTATACAATTTCAGCTTTGACCCACTCCTCCAAGTAACTGACTCACGTCTCATGGGGATAACCGCACAAGGACAACCAACAGTCAAGATACTGGCCTTTGCGGATGACTGCGTAGCAGGTATAGCAAACAATGAAGATGCCCAACAGCTGGGATGCACCCTAGAGGAATACTCCAAGGTGAGCAATGCATCTCTCATCAAAAGGAAGGCAGAAATCATCCTCTTAGGCAAATTCACAAACAATTGTGCCACAACATCAGAACCTCACACCAACACTCGAAGAAAAAACCAAATTAATTTTACCCTTTGCAACACCTCCCACCACCACTCCTGTCTGAAACCTTGGAATCTAGCTAGAATCAGGGGATATGCTAATGAGACAATGGAAAGTAACCTGTTACAACGGGTATCCAAACGCGTAGCCTCCCTCAAGGGGAGAACCCCAGGACTAACAGGACGAGTTACAGTTGCTAACTCGCTCATCCTCCCAATACTGTGGTACCAGGCCCATGCGATAGCCTTCTCACCTACCTTTATAACCTCAATTCGCGCGCTTATCCAGGGCTGGCTGTGGCCTGGCTCTCACCCTCATATACGGATGGAAACACTATTTGGCCTACGCTCAAGCGGAGGCATGGGACTAATAGATTTTGAGAGCCATGCCAATCACATCCTAGGTACCTGGATAAAGGAAATCCTTGCTCCAGACCTCCCGCAACAACATTGGTCCAGAGCAGCAAGGACTAACTTTACACAGGCATAAATTAACCAACCCACATAGTCCACCCAGACTACTTTCATACCTTGCCAAGCACCCTACTGCAACAGGTCCGCATGGAACCTCCCCTCATTTCAAACATATCCTCAGAACTATCCACCGTATGGGATGGACCATAGAGAACATGGGTACTATACAGGGAAGGGGACGACCCAGCCCCCAATTCAAATTAAGAAACCCAGAAAACCACCCCCAGAGGGATATGCTCGCAGCAACCTCAAGCACAGCTAGGATAGAATACCTAGATATGCTGGACTTTCCCTATGATTTAATCACACAGAAAGCAATGTGGAAAATGACACACCACCCACTCCTACAGCCAAGGATAAGAGCAAACGCCTGGCGCTGTTTGAGAAGGACCTATAGGAGGGCGGACCGCTCCAACTCCCTCCACAAAACATGTGCAGTATTTGGAGGGGAGGGATCCCTACATCAGCGCCTAGAAACATGCCCCCCAACCAAAGCTATATGGCAGGAAGTCGCACGCCTGCTCAAGATTCAAAACGAACAGGAATTCTTGATATCAAAAAGTATCTTTGCGCTGTCAGATCAAGTCACCGATCCCATCTACCCTCTGCTCCCTAATAATACCCATTGCAATGTGGACAATACACACAATTGCATTAGATGCGTTCAAGGGCACGGTCCCAACCATTCATGGGATTATTAATAGATTCCATGTCCACTTACTAGAGCACTTCCAAGCCTGGCTCTATGGATATATGAGACCAAGACAAAAAGCGCTCATAGAATCATGGTTCCCACTTTGGTTCCTCCACACAGACCCTTTCCTTCACACCTGCTCCATAGCAGGGGAAACCCCCTCGGAGTAGTGCATCAACCCCCCATACCTGGCAGTCCCGCTGGCAACAGGGGTAACTTGAGTACTTTGGGGTGCCTAATTTTATATTTGTTAGTTATTCTCTTAGTTTCACATATATTCAGTAATGTCTGTCCCCTGGTCGGCTTACCTCAGTTAAATAAATACAATGCACAGCAGGAGCAAATTTACTAGTTATCTCGTAGATTGGACAAAAAAGTTGGACATGCCGATCTTGATCGTCAGATTAATGAAATTTGTACTGAGGCAGTTGGTCCCTATCCTTTATATTCTTCCCGTGCTTTGGACTCTAACTTTTACATCTCCACTCTATTGGAACAACCTGGAGTGCATGTTTTAACTTTTAATGCTCCAATGAGTTTAAAACTGTATCATTAGATATATACTCTCCTGGTGAAGGAAGTATTATTTCCTTCCTCTATCTATATGAGAAGGCTCTTACTGAGGCCACGGATTATCAAAAGATGGATTACTTACCTAACTGTCTTACTAAACTGGCCCAGGATATCATGGTACCCCACTTGATGACGTTCTAATTAGTCCTAGGTTAAGGAAGCATTGATCAAAGAATTTTGGAGTGAAAAAATCTTATCCTCTCAAAAACAGGATTTTATGGGCATACAGCCTCATTGAAATGAATCTATCAAAGTCTTTGCTCATTGGACTTATTAGGAAGCTCAGAGTTTGGTAGCATGTGGTCAGTTAAATTAGGACGACAAATTACTGCCATAATTTCTTCTTTTACTTCTAGGACTCAGATTCATGTCTACCTTATTAGCGTAAAAATAACTTCAAAAGTATTTTAGAAATAAAGGAGGCCTTGTTGAAATTGCCTTCTCGATTTTCTGAAAACCCCAGGTTTACAACTCTCCAAGGACTATCCGCTCTAAAATTTATGCTGCTCCTGATAAAATAGAGCTATTCAGTGTAATTATTGTCACCAATATTTCCATACTGAGGGCCATTGTTAAAAAAAAGGAAGTTAATATATAAAAGAAAAAGATAAAACCAATAAGATCCTTTACCTTGATAATGTTATGAGTATGCAAAAGAAACATCAAAGCCCTGCAGAGTATAATAAAGATGAACATTCTTCCCATTCCTTGCCCTCATTGTTGGCTTTATCCTCTCAGTTTGGAAGTACCATCACCCATATTGACTTTTGAGTGAATCAAGTTAGCGCTAAAGCTATCATTGACACTGGAACTCTAGTGAATATCCTTTTATTTACCCAAGGCAATCTGACAAGGGATTGAACATACTGAAACTGAAACTCCAAAACTAAACTGACTAAAAAAATAAAAAATTAATCAACTGCCCTTTTTGGGCAGTGAGACACAAAAAGAAATGAGAAATACCTACCAGGTGGGATAGCGGCAAGCCACTTATACCATCATGGTGGAGGGGTGGGAAAATTGGGCGGGTCATCATCAGGCTCAGCATTATAGAGGCGGATCAACGTTGAGAGTAAGGAGGTTGGGGCATCTGTGGGATGAGGGTCAAGGTGGAGTAGATAATATTTAGATCATCAATTTGTGCTTGGATTAAATACTCTATTAATTCAGCAACTTAATGTTTGGCTTGGATGAGGCGTCAAGAAGCTTTTCTAATTTCGCAGTATTTGTTCTTGTGGTGCATTTTGATGGAGAAAAATCTGCCAGTTCAGCGACATGCTTGACAGCATTTGGATGGGGAAAAATCTGCCAGTTCAGCGACATGCTTGACAGCATTTGTGGTAGTTTTGTAGAGGCGTTGGATTTCCTCATTTTCAGTAGGAGGAAAACCGGAGGGGAATAAGGGGTACAGCCCTTTTTTAAATTCTGCGACCAATTTTGCACACAGTTTGCAAAAATGGGGGTTATTGGGTGTGGCCACCTTGACTGTGGTAAGGTTGTGGTCACTTTGGAAAAAAGTTTTGGGTTTGGGGGCATATCAGTTGGTTGGTGCTGGGGTATTAAAGTCTGAATTCAAGTAAGGTGTTAAAATAATTAGATAACTCAGTGGTGGGACAATTTCCCCAGATTTGGTCACTTCAACCAATAATTTCCAGGGACTTTGGTTGATTTAGGAAGATATGTGTGTAGGTGATTTTTGTCAGTAGGTTTTAGGGCGGAAGATTTTCTGGATTTAACATTGGTCCAAGCCAGCATTCAATTGGTTATCATACGTGTGCATTGGCCAGCTTGGGTTTGATGTGCTAGATTTTGCTTCTGATTCTAGTACATGACTGTGGGTTGGGTCAGCCAAAATCCCCACTAAAACGCTGTTGGGGTGGCCTCATGGATGGAGTTGGCCATGTTTGCCTGGTTTGAATTATATTGACATGTTTTTTTGTATGGTCCAACTTATGGCAAAGGGGACATATTGAGCGACCATTGTCAGTGCGAGCCTAAAAGAAATGGCCAGGTGCAGATGGGATATAGGCACACGGTGGGATGTGCTGGGCCATGGTAAGCTGGTTGTGGTAATGGTGGCCATTGCCTGAGGTGCCATGAGGCGTTCAGCACCACTTGGGGCAATGAATTGGAGGATGGGGTTTGTGCCAAAAGTGGACAGCCCAGACATCAACTTCTCATCTAGTGTTTTAGGGGGAAGGTATGAGGGGAGGTTTGCAAAGGTTACCTCAAGTGTGGTACCATCTTATTGGCATGTTTGGGTGGTGGTAATGGGGGGTTTTATAAATTAATGGCATAGATGCTGCAGTGGCTTCATCCTCTTTGGTGGGGAATCCAATATTGAAATAGCCTTTGTAAGGGCGGAAGTCAATAAACCCTGCTGGCAAAAAGGTGGCCGTTGCCAGCTCAATTATCATTTTATCAGCATATGGGAAGAGACGTCCATACTCACCGTGGAGGCAAAAGTAAATATTGGATGGGGTAGGTCTAGGGGGAGGCAGGCTGGGTGGAATTTTGCGAAGTGATATGTTAAGTCCCTTGAAGAGACATAGCGGTTGTATGTATTTGGTGGACTGGATGAGCCAGTCCACATGCATTTGCTGCTGGGCGGTAGACTCTAGCAGGTGGAGCACCTCTGCCCCATACTAGGGCAGCAGGTGGTGGATCTGAGGACATAAATTTTGAGATTGGTGAAGTGAGGCAGTGGTGGAAAATCGACTTGTTTTTTCTAAAATCACTCAAAATTGATGTCAAGCGGAAAGAGGATCTTTGGTGAATGTCATCTCATTAAAATTTATCAAGTGGATTAAGTTAACACCTGATATTTCACATTATGAAGAATATGGGACCTCAGGTCCTCATAGTACTTGATCAAATAAAGCTTTTTTGTCACTTCACTAAAAATTGGGAAGATAACTTTTATAGTGCCTGCAATTGTCTTTGATAACTGAAGTTATGACCTACTTTTGGGGACTCAATTTTGTGGGAATTTGATGGAATTATTATTTACCCTGACTTTTCTTGATCCCTTTTGGGGTATAGAGTTCCATTGCTTTTATCTGAACATGCTCATACTAAACATCGGTTATGTCTGCTAGAGGGATCAAAAATGTCTTATTCCATTCTGTACCATGTTGAAGATCCTCAAGTAAAATTACCCCTTACAACGGCTGACATAGAAGAAGGGATGCCTATTTTCTCCCCTGCTAAATTAATTATTCCTCCAAACTCTCAGGTAATTGTCAATACTTTTTTAGATTTTTCTATTCCAAAAGGACATTTGTTATAAAACAAAGGCATTTTCAACCCTTCTGCTAAAGAAATTTTGCCTTGTCCTGGGGTATTGAAATATGCTTATTCTGGATCGTTACCTGTTTTATTGGCAATTATGATAATTATCTGAAAGTAATAGATCAAAAAATCCAATTGCCTATGTCAAATTATTACCCTTATCTCGAATTTATAATGTTAAACCTTTTGGAAGATTACAAGATTTTGGGCTGAAAACCAATAAGGAGATTCTTACTGTGGGACCTGCAATAAGAAAATACCTCACTAAAGAACAGTAGAAACAAGTACTTCAATTATTAAAAGAATACTCCGACTTTTTTGCTAAGCATACTTAGAATTTTGTAAAATGAAGGTAGTAATGCACACTGTTGAAACTGGAGATCACCTTCCTATTTGTGCCAAACCCTATCATAAGTAAAAAGTGGAGGAAGCGCAGGTCACCAAAGAATTGCATCAACTATTGGAGGCTGGAATATTAAAGCTCTCCAACAGTCTTTGGGCCTCCCTGTTGCTACTGGTTAAGAAAAACGATGTTTCACATTGGGTGGTTATGGATTATCATGGGTTAGACTCCATTACTCATTGAGATAGCTATCCTTTACATGGATCAATGATTCCCTTTGGTTGTTAGCTGGCTCAACCTACTTTTCAGCAATGGACTTAGCAGTGAATACTGGCAAATCGAGCTATCCCCGGAAGACTAAGCTAAATGTGCCCTAAGATCCAGTGAGGGTTTATTTGAACCAACTTGTATGCCGCAAGGGTTGAGCAACGCCCCAGCAACCTTCCAAAGGGTTATGGATGGTATGTTATGGGACTTAAAGTTGAACTGTGTTATAATATATCTGGATGATATTATTGTGTTTTTGATAACAATTACTTAGTATTTGGGACATTTAAAAGAAGTTTTTAGACGAATTTGGAATTCTCCACTAAAGCTCAAACCCTCCAGTGTTCCTTTTTTTAAAATAAGATGGAGTTCTTAGGTCACCAGGTATCAGCAAAAGGGATTCAACCCCTCTCAAATAAGATTTAAGATATTTTAATTAATGCCAACTATGACCTCTTTGCAGGACATACAAGTCTTTCTTGGTATGGTTGGGTGTTATCAGCAATTTGTACCTTAGTTTGCTGATATGGCAGAATCCTTATTCCATTTATTACAAAAGGGTGTGCCGTTTGAGTGGAACTCAGCTCAGGAACTGTCCTTTAATTCTCTGCGAACTTCTTTAATTAAGGCACCTGTTTTAATTCATCCTCAATTTGACAAGCCTTTTTTCCTACATACTGATGCAAGTAATGTTGCTATTGGGGCTATCCTATCTCTGTGTGATGAAGAGCAGATCGATCACCCATCACATATTACAGCAAAACTTTATCCAAAGCTGAGCGTAATTACAGTGTAACTGAGTGGGAGTGTTTAGCTGTAATTTTAGAAATTAAGCACTTTCGTCCCTTTATATATGGTAAACATTTTACTGTTATTACCGGCCATTCTTCTTAAGATGGTTACAGAATATGAAGGATCCTGATCGGAGATTAGCCTGTTGGACTCTAAGATTGCAAAATTACGATTTTCAATTGTACATCATTTGGGTACTCAACATCAAAATGCTGATGGCATGTCCCAACTGCCTATACTGACCTTGGATGTGGAAAAAGAAGAACGACTATATAATCTCATTGGACGACCTGAGTTGTAAGATTGAGAATCTAAAGAAGATTGTGCTTTTCTAAAAACCATTACTAAAGATACTATGATCTGGGAAGGAGCTTTGTATAAGAAGATCAAATCCAAGTGGTTATCCTCCTTGTACCCAAATTCAAGATATCATGCCATCATGGAAGGACACAAACAAGTAGGTCATAGTAGTTTAAAGAAAATCCAAGAGTGATTGAAAACCCAATATTATCGAAATAATATGACTGAAACCATTTGAGAAACCCTTAACTCGTGTCTCTTGTATAAGTCATGGCGTGATCAACCCTACTTATTAGCATCAAGTAATTCCACCAACTAGGGCATTTGGAGTGGTAAGTATTAATGTTGTAGGACCTTTTCCTCAGGGATTGCATGTACATCAGTAAATTATCATGGCTGTTGATCATTTAAAAAATGTGTTGAGGCCATATCCATTGGCACCCCCTCTGCTTAGACCACTGCGCTATTCCTTTACAAGCACATAATCACTCAGCATGGGTGTCCCAGGTCCTTAGATCAGACAATGGGACTAATTTTACCTCTCAACTCTTACAGGAATTTAACAAATTATTCAATACAGCCCAACAATTTGCCATTCCTTACAATCCATCAATTAACGGGGCCATTGGATGATTCAATGGAACTTTAGTCTCAATTTTAAGGAAGATGGCCCCAACAGACCCATCCCAGTGGAGCTTTTATTTTAACTAATTCTTTGTTTGCATAGTAAATAAATTATCATCAAATTATTATGATGTCGCCTTTCAAATGTATATATGGGCTAGATGCCTCAGTTCTTCAAATGTTTGGGCAATACTCAAAGAAGTATACCAGAAAACTCGGATTTAATTATGAGAAATCTGGCTGATGAGTGTCATGGTTAAATGACTTGATAGTAGGACCAACCCCAAGGATATGGCTGGGCGGCAGGAGGCCCAGAAGGGGGAACTTCAGGCCCTCCCTGACCTCAAGAACACCTTAGACTAACACTGGTTACAAGCCAAATATGCCCAGGTTGGTACTATCGAGGTGAATAGCCCAGCTCCTTGTATCAGCTCAGGTGTTAAAATGGACGAGATATCTAATTAATGAAACCAGTTCAATTTGGTTGATTGGGGAACAGGGGTTCAAAACCCATTCCATTTTTATGAAATTACGCATTTGGTTAGGGTACAACTTCAATCAATTAAACGAGTGAAGTCAGTTTTGGTATATTTTACTAAATTCAGATGGAAGTGTTTGCCTATTGGTGAATCAGTGCTTGGGACCACTTCAGCAGACCCAGAATTACCCCAATGATGTTTAAATTTTGTTTTCATGACCAACATTCCTTTTTCACAATAAACTTTCCCATTTTTTCCGTTTTATTTATGTTATCTAAGATGATCCTGTGCGCGGACATTTTAAAGGAGGTCTCACACTATGTTAACCATTCCATTTTAAATATGATTAGGTTATCCCTTAGTGCACCTTTGTTTCGCCCAGGTTCTCTTCAACCTGGGACGCTTACCCCTTCTATCTCTGTGCACCGCGTCATTTTTGGTTGGTTATTTACTCTAAAGTTCGCTCTCCTCTACTTAAGTTATTATTGCTCCAGCACCCTCTGCTGGGCTCTAGTAACTATTTGGGTGACTAGTTCCCTAGAGTTGGCCCTGTGCACCGTGAACTACCACGCTGGGAAAAGGAGAGTTATAGACACTCTCCTTACAATGAGAGTATATGTCTTCAAGCACATTCAAGAAATTAATTAAAGTAATCACTAAAAAGACCCAAAGAAGGAACCAATAAAAACCCGCCTTACCTGAATATCAAATTGGAGATTATGTTATGTATTATCACTCCCAACCTAGTGGGAAAACTGAGAAGTTAAGATCTAACCGAACTGGTCCTTATTAAGTTTTTTTCTGAAAGGAATTAGAATATTTGATTGTCCATGTTGATATGGGTATAGTGGTAAACCATATCTATCCTAGATTTTGAGAATTCAACCCTCTGCACAATCAAATCTTGAGGGGGGAAGTGTCAGGATTTCGCCAAATTCTCTTGTTTTTGAAAAGTTTACCCCAAAGGTTCCCCTGCTACTATCAGAAGGGGAGCTTAATTTAACTAAATATATTAAGATTAATAATAATGATCAGTCTCATCCTGATAATGGGATAGAAGATTCAATCACTCAGTGTAAGTCTCAGGGAACGTCACCTGGGTGTTGATAGGGCCATTTTCCCATTCCCGAGCAAGGAGGCACCAAAGAGGATGGCGTTACCCCTTGTTACTCAAGGCGATCTCGCTCACATAGTAGACAAGCGCTGGGTAACAGCTCATCTGCTTTGTATTCCACCCCAGTACCCACACTCACCTCGGCAGAACTGTTATGAGGAACCAGTGAAATCTGCGCTGAGATCGTCAAATTGAAATCAATTTGAACTAAGTCAAATGGTACTTAGCCAATGTTCAGATCTCAAATGGCCAGAAAGGTATGAAGACTGATTATTGGCCAGAATGCCTGACAGTTTCAACTTGATTAACATGCCAATTGAAACTTTTCTCTCTTGTTGCAATCACTTTTGCAATAAAATTCAATTCAAGTCTGGTGTTAGTTTGATAATCTCACAGAGGAGATTAGTCTGCGCCCATGTCAGGGAGCAGTAGGGCAAGTAAGGTAAGAGGCACAGGTGGTAGGCCTGCAACCTCCAACGTTCAAAAACGCCCCGGAGAAACCAGCAGAATAGAAAAAAGTAAAAAACTGGTGGTCACTATTTCCCCAGAAATCCTCACTTGGCAGGCGCGAGGTAACCATTACATCAACATGCTGCACTCTCAACCACTCTCGTCGGTGGAATATGGAGTCCAGGTGTTTCTGGATATCCAACAAACAGCTTATTGGGAAAAATTTTGTGGGGATGTGCACACTTTTTTCCTAACTGTGGTGTACGTCACAACTCACTCCATGTCACGCGGTTGGCTGGACCTCAGTTTCAAAAACAAGGAGGCAGCAGACAAACCTGCTGCAGTGCGCATAGTGATTGACCTCCCCAAAGGGCAACGGGTCACCAAAACCAAATGCACCAGATGGACAAAATCCAACCAAATTTTCCTCATGTTCGACTTTTTTCCCACTACAGTCAAACGCGCCATACTTGAACAACACCTGAAGGCCGAACTCACCATGTACAGTGAAATACAATCCTTTGATATGCAGCGCTTTACGCTGATTCCAAACCTGTGCACCAGCAAGGTAATTGTAGTCCTAACCCCACCCGAGGGGATAGCGCAGGATCTTACCCAAATCCTGCACACCACTTTTGTCAATATCAAGGGGCATGCCACCCACCCTTTATAGGTCACCATGGACAGCGCACCTCCCATCTGCGCCTATTGTGTCACATTAGGCCACAAGGCACACACCTGCCCCTCCAAGGAGGGCATCATATACCAAGAGCATCCCTCAGAGGCTATGTGCACCGGTGAGGCCCACTATGAGCTGACCGTCAATATAAAGGAAGCCTTACCATTGGGAGTGCAAGGATGCTACTTAGTTGTGCACCCAATATCCCCTTCCAGAGTGGAAGAAGGCCAAACAGGCCCACAAGGCGGCGGCTAAAGAGGCACCCAAAACCACTTCTGCTATCCCACCCTTTCAACTCCAGGAGGACATCGAGACTTTTGTGGTGAAAGCAGCTCGCAAATCTCTTGACCAATCAGATTGGGACGCCCAAGCTGATTGGGCCGCTCAAGTGGAAATCCTGATGGGGGAGTTGATTTTACCTGACCAAGGCGCCCAAGCCTCAATTGGAACTGAATTGGTCTCCAACCTCCCAGCCAAAAATTCAAAATCAAGCGTTGGTGCACCAAAAATGAACGCACCACAAAAATCTCATCCTGCAGCAGGGAAAAAAGTGAGGGCAAAACCCAATGCGAACCCAACTGCTAAAGCTACCCATAACACTGACTACAATGCATCATGTACTCGAGGCTCTGACAAGAGCCATGAAGAACAAGAGAAGGCTGAAGGGCTCAGGTGCCCTTCCCCTCACACCTAAGGTGCGATGGGGGGAGCCTTTACTTTAGGGACGTTGAATATTGCCAGACTCAAGGCCTCGCCATCCCAGGCTAGGAAACTGAGTTTTTTACAACATAATTTACCCGTGGATATCCTGGCCATCTAGGAGTCCCACTGTCCACGTGGTTCTGAGGAAACATGGAAAACCATGCTCCTCCCCTCCCTATCCTTCTGGTCTGAGCACTGTGGGGTGCTTGTTCAAAAAAAATAATAATTTTAAATTTTTATTGTCCGAATCCTTCCTTAGTGGCCGCTGGCATAGTTGGATGACTTAATAGTGGGAACTGATGCTAAAGATAAGGCTGGGTGACAGGAGGCCCAGAAGTTTAAACTTCAGGCTCTTCCTGACCTGAAACACACCTTAGATCAACGCTGGGTGCAAGCCAAGCATGCCCAGGTTGATACTAATGGGGTGTAAAACGCCCAGCCTCTTATCTCAGCCCAGGCACTGAAACAAACAATTTATGTTACAAACAAAGACAGTTTGATTTGGTTAACTGGAGAGCAGTGGTTCGAATCCCATTCAAATTATGAAATTTTAAGTTTGGGTAAAATACGGCACCAATTGATTACTCAAGTGAAGGCACTTTCAGTGTATTTTATGAAAATGGATGGAAGCATCTGTTTATTGGAGCGTCAAGGCTTGGGCGCACTTCCGCAGAGCCTGAATTTCCCTGACCCACTTTAAATATGTTTTTTGCAACCAACATTCCTCGTTGGTTGACTTTCTTAAATAAATATACCCATATTCTTACGTTTTTCCAATGGTTCCTTGGGCGAACTTGGTGGTGGACCTCTTCGTGGAGGTCTCCAACTATGTGGGCCACTACCTCTTATTACAATTTACCCAAATCCCAGGTGCTTTCTTGGGCCATTTAGGTCCCCTCCAGATCGAGGCACCCAAGTCTACTAGCGCCAAGTTACACTTGATTATGGACTCCCCTTTGGGGTCCACTCAATTTGGGATGTTTCTTACTTACCTGGTCTTAAATGTGGCGCTCTACACCCTGGCCTGGGGTACCTTTTGCCCAGGCACCATTCGAGGTGCCTCATTTCCCATTCTCTTAATGGCTAGTTCCCTAGCAATGTGGGTTTGCATCCCACATCACCTTGCTTGGAACGAGAGAGTTACAGACACTCTCTTGACAGCCACGTCCTTGTTGTTAATTTTTGTGGGCTAACGTAGTGCACGCTATAATCAACATTTACACCCCAACCTGTGCATGAGAACGTCAGGAATTTTTCTTGTCAGTCAAATCCATTCAATTACCCCCTGACCCTTTCATCATTGGTGACATGAACTGTTGGTTGAACCCATTCACTGAC